>VFFE01007699.1:683400-767544 GCA_008921705.1 Burhinus oedicnemus
GGAAAGGAGTTTGCTTGATGTTTTAGTGAAATGGACGTAAGATTTTATTCACCACCTCCTCAGCCTGCCGCCGCTCCTGATACGCCTTGTTTGGGACCTTCCCCCTGCCTGGACCCCTACTATTGCAACAAGGTGACTCGTGTTTTGTGTCG
The DNA here is from genome assembly GCA_008921705.1 of Burhinus oedicnemus. Lineage (NCBI taxonomy): Eukaryota > Metazoa > Chordata > Aves > Charadriiformes > Burhinidae > Burhinus > Burhinus oedicnemus. The sequence continues at coordinate 683,553 of VFFE01007699.1, forward strand.
TCCGAGGGGTTTTATCTGTGCTTGTCGGTTTGTGCTGTGGGGTCGCGCCGCGTTTTGCATGAGCGGGGCGCTGCGCTTTGGCGAGCCGCGCACCAAGTTCAGCGGCGCGGCAGAGGGCAGCGGCACTTGCCGGGTTTGGGGGTTTGGGGAGCGCGGTGCCGCCCGCCGCCGAGGGCTGCCGCCGGCACACACGCCGGCTCCCCTGCAGGCACCCCAAATTAAAAACCCCGGAGTAGTTTGGGGGCGGGCGGCTGGAGCGGGGGGGTGTGTGTGTAGGGGGGGGTGGAGGGGTGGGGGAGGCATTTTCCATAACATCTTCCCTTTCGGAGAAACAGCGCGGGCAAGGATGTTGATTGCGGAGGACTTGAATTTCCAGGGCTCCTGTTAATGGGAAAGATCGCGCCCGCCACAAACCGGCAGAAACTCTCTGCCCCGCCGCGTACCCTGCAGTTCATGTGTCAAAGCGGTACTTGGCGGTGCCGGGAGGACGTTTGTGTGTGTGTGTGTGTGTGTGTGTGTGTGTGACATGTGTGTATATACATATATATACACACATACACACACCTCTCTCTATATGCACGGTAAGGGTGTATAAGGGTGACAAGTCGGTTCAGAACATTGTCTCGACTTTGTCCCGGCTGTGCAACCGCCTTGCCAGTTTCTCAGTAACTTGACTGAACCGCTGCAAATAGGGTCAGTGCCTGAGGACAGCTAAGTTTTAGGTTCCCGAGCCCTGGGGAAGGAGGAACCGCAAGGGAGGCTCGCGCTAGCCCAAATCCTGGCTTCGGTTAGGAGAGTTTGGTGCGGCGATCCCGGGGCACTTTGCGTTACTTTTGCTGCCGAGGAAGGGGGGCTGGGGTTGCTGCATTGTTCCTGCCTCTGTGGCCTGAGCCAGCTGGTGCTTTATGCATGAGCTGCACTTTCTCCGCTGTTACGGAATGGGCTTTGCACATGAATAAAACGCTGGCCGTAGGAAATAATCAGGAAGTGCGAGCTACCCGGAGCGCTTCTCGAGCGCAGCCCCGCCGGGGGAGAAGAGCTGTGAGCCAGCGCTTCCCCAGCCATGGGTTTAAACCTGCGCCGCGCTCAAGGGCGTTTGTTTTAGAAACCTGCCGTGGAAGCCTTGCGGCAGGCTGCCGCGCATGTTTTTCGCCGCGTGAAGCCCGCCGGGCGCAGGGCTGGCCGCTGGGGCGGAGGAGGGTGGCGGCGGGTCGGCGCGGGGGCCGGCGGGGCGCGGGGGCGGGGGGCTGCCGCGGAGGGGCAGCCGGCCCGGCCCGGCCCGGCCCGGCCCGGCCCGGCCCGGCGCTTGGGCTATTGTCATGACGGTCTGACGTGTCAGAGAGATGTTCAGAGCCGTCTCTTTCATTCCGGGCAGCTGCCTCGATTCAGAGATAAACGGCAAAATCGCGTGTGCCGGTGCTCAGGCGGGGAGGCTGCAGCGCCGGGGTTGAAGCCCTCTCAGTTTTCAGGGAAGATTTCCCACATGGTCTCATCTACCAATCACAACAGAAAGGACCAAATTCATCCTGGCTGCATTTCACATATACTCAATGGAGTTATAGAATTCAGGGATAAATCTGGCCCTTTGTGGTGGATGCCTAAGGATATTTCCAGAGAGATCCCAGAGGTATGACTGTTAGCGGTGTTTTGAGTAACTGTATTTTGCGGCATCTGGCAAAGCTGCCCCGTAGATCGGAAGTTTGTGCCAGGAGTGAACTTTGTTCAGCGGGAAGAGTCCAGATGCGTAGGAGCCTGTACGTGTGCCTTAATTTTTTGTAAGTGCTCTGAGTAATCAGGAGGCTACTGCTACCTGTGATATGTGGCTTGCCGTTGTTTTCCCTATTATTGTCTTGTTTTTGTAAATTGTAACCATAAAGTGTTGCCAAGCGAGAGGCTTGGGCTAATATTAATGACACAAGTACGAAAGTGTCTGAAGACCCATTTGGCAGTGAAACTGGACAAACGTTATTAAACCTATCAGTGATTTAAAGCTTCAAAAAGAAGGTAATGACTTGAATACACATTTCACTCATCATTCTTGAGATAGTGGACCAGATTTAATTTAAAAGTTAAATGCTTTGGAAAATCAGGAATTACTTTAATATATTAAATCATTTTCCAATTAAGTTCCTTAAATCATTTTTGGTGGGTTGCACTGCAAATCGAATAAATTAATTTAGAAAGTAGTTTTTAGAATTTCTTTACTCGCTGGTTAAAGCTTCTTTTAAGTCATGCCATGTATGAGGGAGCAAACTGTTCTTTTTAAATGCAAATGAGACACTCATTCTGTAGACAAGTTGCAACTCTACTATTTCACTTTGCCTGAACTGATAATGTGCTTAAAAGTGCACAGTCATAAGACATATGTTTTATGCTTGGAAAAGACTTACCAGGAATGTTTCACTGTAAGATACTGAGTATAGGACGAATGTCTTTTTCAGATGTCTTCACCACTGACCATTGATTACATTAAATGGCCAGAGTAGGTTTGCCAGGCCCCTTGGAGGCGTGCATTTAGTGAGCATTTCACTTTTCACCCCCTTCACTCTCTCCCTTCGCCCAGCATGATTAACATTGCTGTGAAAACTTATCTGACTTGTTCTAAACATGTTGTCATGTTACAGTATTGCTCTGTCACTCATTTTCGTGCTGTGTGTATTTAGGGAGTTTGAAGGGCAGGAGGCCTGCAGAATTTCGTGTTCAGTAAGTTTGGTTGAGCGTTTGCTCTTGATCTCTCCCCAGGAAAGGAGGTGATGGCTGGAGTGTGATGGATCCCTGTTCTGGGTTGGAATGGTGGTCTTGATTAGGTCTTTACCTGCAAAACTCATTCAGAACTGGATCTTATTTCTTGTAAAGTTAGTTATAACTTGCTTTGGGCACTTAGTGGATTTGGCCCTTGTTTTCATAACTGGGTTTTGGGGTTTGTTTTTTTTTCTTTTTGACAAATACGGAAGACTTTGATTCTTTACATTTCAAGTCTGCTTGAGCTGCTGGTAATTTAGAGCGTATTCCACAAATGCTTAGGCTTTTAAGTTTTCTAATTGTTCTGTTAACACTAGTTTTTTCCTGATCAGATAATGGTTCGTACCGTATGAGTGAGTTTTGAGGCACATGCACAGGAGGTATTGACAGGGCATTTTTCTGTAGCCAAAGGAAAATGCAATAATGTAGATTCAAACAATTGCCTCTTATCTTACAGTTTTCAGTTGGCAGGCTTTGTTTTAGAAGACTGCTTAGATCTTTATTTTATAAACCTAAAATAGCATTCTAAGCATCTTAGTCTAATATTTCTCTATCTGCTGTGAAAGCTCATTATACTCTGCATACATTGTTATGCAGGCTTTTCCTTGTTTCTCTCGCATTACCCATGGAGAGAGAAAAGGGAAAGAACAATGCAAACAACGTTGGTTATGACAACTGTGTGAGGTATCTCTTGTACAAACAGACAGAATGGACGTTATGCTGCGGTATATAGGTCAGCCTTTGAAATAACATAGTGGAGCTCTTCCGCTGGACAGACAGATTTAGAGTTGGGGTTGTACTGTCCAGCTCTTGACACTTGAAGCATAATTGCATTTCAGACATTTACAGGCTAATACGAGTAGTCTGTTCAGTTGAAGTTTATTTTAAGAAACATCATGTTCCTTAATTGAGTTGAATGCTACAAAAGAAATAACTTTGATAATCCGAGAGTCTTAATTTGATAGAAGAATATGGTCAGGGATTTCAAACTGCTTGAAGAAGTCGGATCGTAAGTTTAAATATTTGTGTAGAGAGCAGCAAGTGACATCCTTGTGGCTTTCCGTATTGAAGTGTCACCTCCAAAGACCGCTTCGATCAGTACTGTAAGAAGGATTGGTATATTTTCATACTTGCAACTTTACAGCGTTTTCAGATATCTGCTCACATAAAGTGCAGTTATATAATTACAGTTTGACGCAGCTAATGACAGGGACGCTGACCCCTGCCAACAGTAGGGAGAAAATAATGGTCTTTACTGCTCCCAATGGTTAGCCTTGCAGAATTATGCACTAGATTCTTCTGTGATTTGCTACCTGGTTCGAAAATACAGGAGTCTACAACTCGTCTTTCTTGTATTCACTGGTAGTTGTCAGTGCAGTGGAAAAATACAGCCAGACAGCAGAGGTAGAATGATAGACTGTAGTTGTTTTTAAAAAGGGGAATACAGAGGGGAAAAAAAGAGGGAGAGGGAAGCAAAACCCTTCAAAATGAAAACAGCAGCATGACGTTTGGTAGAAGTGGATAAGGAGATATAATACAGTGCTTTGTGAGCAGGTAACAATCCCGCTCGTAATCAGAATTCCATGGAGCAGGAGTGCATATATTTATATACAGTGTTTAAAATAATTTATTGTGTAAGCTTAACCCCACCATAGAGACTACTCTAAGTAAAATGTTCCATGGCTGTTTACAAAGTGAACATTATTTCCAGTGGTTTGCTTCTATCCACTCTCTATGTGAAACTCAGAAACAGAATTGTGGAAGGCCAGCGCTGTGAAGGATGGTTCTAAAGCTGAAATGCTGTATTAGTGTTTTGGCAGAATTTTAGATTATGCTCATCTAATAGATCACCATTTGCTTATTCTGGGCATTTTTTTTTTCCTTAGACAACTACCTTGTCCTCCACTGCATTAGAATCATACTTGACATTTGGTGGTGCCTCTTAAAGAAAAGATCAAACAATTACATTAATGTTGTTGATTTTTAAGTGTTAATTGTTTTAGTTAGTTTCAAAAAATACCTCATAGGAAGAAGGGAAATGGGCTTTTTTTTCCTGGGTTCCTAGACCTTAGAATGTAGTTTCAGAGTTACAGGCAAGCCTCAAATGTGCTTCCTTAAATTCCAATGTTTCAGAAAAGAAGTGGTCCCAATTTTAATGCAATACAGAAAATTATTTATGTATGTGATTTTGGGAAGTCTGCCTCAAAGATGTTCTGTAAACCAAAGCATTCACAGTCATTCTTTTTTTTTTTTTTTTTCCTTTCTGTCAAACATCAATACCTTGCGAGGAATTATGTTTTATTCTCTTACTAGAGTGACATGTTTCATCCCTAGGGCATTACCCTCAACCAGCCTATCGTGAGGTCTTCTGAAAAAAGTGAAAACTGTAAACTATTAAGAATGCTGAATTAGCTAAACACTACAGTGCATGCAGTACCTTTGGTGTTTACATTAAACCAAAGAGCAGCTGGAGCTGCATTAAAGGACTTACGGAGCTGATACTGTGGAGGACTGGTCAGTCGCAGCTCCTGTTGAATTCCGTGCATGTTGGGGACAATCACACTTTACCAGAAAGAACTGAGCACCCTCCTGTCCTCAGATTCCCATCTTAGCAGGACTTTCTCGTCTTGCTAACACTGTACAGAAGCATTGGAAAATGGACTGTGTTTAAAGCATGACTTTATATTAAGCAGAGAAATGTCCTAATCATGGTAGGATTTAGATCAAAATTCTTGGCTATTTAAATCCTTTATTGATGGCAGATATAACGAAGCTTAGATGGTGGAAGTAAAAAGCTTCTTTCGACTGCTCTCTCAGCATGGCTGAAGAGTGACCTGAAAGCACCACTTTCTGTGGTGAGAGGGTAGTCCCTGGATCAACGCAGACCTTGGCTTCTGGATCTGACAGCGGTGGCAATTAGTGGCGGCTTTGTTTATCTTTTTGAAGTGGACACATGCTCTGTGGATGTCTATCATGGACTGCATACACTAAAATACTTTTTTTAAATATAGCCTAACTAAATTTAAATGTTTTGTTGTTGCAGTTGGACTAGATGATCATTGCAGGTCCCTTCCAACTGAAATAGCCTAGTCTATTCTGTTCTCTTCTACTGTTTTAGTTACGCAACTAGCTACCGATTTTCTGCCCAAGGAGTGATTTCTCATTAAAAATGCCGAGTTATAAACTGCTCCAAAACATGGTTTATAGTGGAAGTGCCAAATGACTGTTAATTATAGCAGCGCTTCCAAAATACTTTCAGACATGGAATTCACGTCAACCTGAATGAGATTTTCTTGGTCATAACATTTTTCCCTACAGCATTCAGTTGGAAAATGGCAACATTGCATTATTCTATGGTTAGGCAGAGATTACGTAGCGTAGCAGCAGCAACAAACATCGCCCTTCCACAGCAGCAAGTGCACAGAAGAAAATCTCATCTCCCCTTCCCCTGGAATATCTGCATTTTATGTTCATTGGTTGTGATCAGTTTTAGGTTACTAAGTCAGGGCATCAAGTAAAATGTTTGGCTCTTGACAGATCTTCAAAGTTAAAATAATTTTTCAGCAGAGATCTTGGTGCAACCGACGTTTGTAATGTCTGTGGTTTTCTTTTGCTTCTTATGTTTGCAGTAAGTAGTTTATTTTTAGCATTTGAATTTCATATGGCTCTACTAATATTTATATCTTAATCTTTCAATTGCACATATGCTAACACTGTTTCTGAACTGTTCATTTAATATTTCTCACTGGGCTGGTATTTGATTTGCTGTAGACCCTCGTAGTGTGGTTTCCTCCCAAGAAACAGTGCTTTCTAAGTTGCAAAACATACTTGAATTACATGAGCATCTGACAAATCCAGGTTAGTGGAAATGTCAGAATGTTTTAGCATTCACGTTCTTGACTGTTAAACCGTTCTCTACCAATCCGAAGTGGCATGAGTGGCTTTTTTTCAAAGGTACTGCTGGCTAAGCATGGAAATTGAGCTGCTGTGTTAGTACTTTTGTCTCCTGCTATTGTTGTTGATGATTATATGGTCTTAAAGGTTAAATGGAAGTTACTGTAGCTGGTATGTATTTTCGTTATATTAAGGAAATCTGCAGTGAACTCCACTTACTTATTCTATATGCAAGAAGAAATCAGAACTCTGAAGTCAGACAGTGATAACCTGTACTTAGGGAAATGGGTCAGTAAGGGAAGTATGAAGTCTGCAATGTGAAGCAAAAGATTTATCCAGACAGTTCCTGTCAGAAGAATGAGAAGATTATGTATATGTATAAATTCCTGTTCTATCAATGCTACTCTATACGTATATACACATGTATGTTTCTGCTTCATTATATATTGCTCACTTTGAAGAAAGCGAACTTACTCTGAGAACCCATCATTTCTATCCTGTATTATAAGTAGCTGCCTTCAAAGTCATATTCTGGTCGCAGTTGCCAAAAGTGCGTAGGTTTCTGTTCGTAAGAGAAAACAGTTGTTTCTTATGCGATCGTTGTGTTTGCATCAACCTGAAATAATAATAAATAGTAAAAGGAAAAATAGTGGTGAAAAGGGATGATAACCTTTCAAAAAAAGTATAATTTATCATTTGGCAGACACAGTTGTGAACATTAGTCATAGAAACCTGCAGATAGTAGAGGCTTAATATCAAAGCTAATGATTTATTTTATGTTAATGACTTTCTGCTAGGGCATAAAAGACTGCTTATAATGGACTCTCAGTGCTGTGTTCAGTTGCGAAGGCTAATGGGATAATCTTACCCAAAATTAAGCTTTTTGAAGTAAATCATGGTGTTATTTTTTCAAGTTAACTCTTGAAAATGTTTTGGCAAATGGAATTTTTTAAGAACTGCTTGTAATCTTTGTAGGAAAGTATAAGGCAAGTTTTTTTCTTCATCAGCAGTTTTCTTAATTGTGTTGAAAATGCTTATGTTTTTTTACAGTTCTGAAGAATAATATTCATGATGTGGAAGTCATTCACTTCAGTGGATTTGTCATAGTGAAATAAGTTTTTGTGCGGCATAATTGTTTTTGCATGTTGAACAAAGGAAAAGAAGAATAATTTTTTAGTGCCCTAGCCAGTAATTTGCTAAATGGTAGTAAAACTCTTAGTTTTGCATTGAGAAGTTTTTAAAATCATGTTTACAATTAGTTATAACCAACATTATATTTCAATAAGAGATAATTTGCCTACTAAAGTTCACATAATGTGCTAATCATGTCTAGTGGTTAATAAAGGCCTCCTATCTCACTCCCCTGATGGCTATAAAAGGCTATTATGTTCATGGCAGCAGTTCAGGTACAGCTGCTGTGTGTTAATAATGCATCATTGTCCCACTAATAAACACAGCAAAGGTCAGCAACCCTGAGCACCTAAACTACCTATTCTCTTTCCAAAATATTTATTAACACCTTAATGGTGTATCTATTCATTTTGGTTAGGATTATATCAGTTAATGACCCTCATGGAATCCCGTGTGTTCAGGTTTTGCAACCTACATGCTGTTGTGGGCTGTTGCACTCATCTTTCCTCCTAAACATTTCTTTTTCATTGCAACTATGTGTTGTTTCTTTAAGAAATTTAAGATTAGCATTCCATGGTCACTTTGTGATTAATTTACTGTGTTACTTAGTTTGGCAATTTTCATTTTTTTCCTCAGCTAATTTAAGATTATATTTAGAGGCTGAATTTTCATTAGTTAAGACACTTTATAGAGATTGCAACTATGTGCTAAAAACTGTGATTGTGTAACACGTGTTCACACATGCACGCACTGAGAGATGCATGTATACATGTATGTATATATAAGCAGTACTTCTCTGGGTTTCATATGTAATTTTATACTAGTGACTTAGGTTTTCCTTTTTAGCATAGATTGCTGTATTCATAAAGGTTTTTTAAAATGCATTTTCTACAGACAAAGAACATATTCACATGGGATTTCCATTTTGCCAGGGAAACATGCAAATCAATAGGCCAGCACTTATCTGCATTAAAATTAGATATACTGTAATTTATGGACGCAGTGATATTGTATTTGTCTTGCGTAGCCTCAGATATTCTTTAAGGTAGCCTGGCTATGTGTCCTTAGAGAAAAGCAAAAGTGTTAATTGAAGAAAATCTCATTTTTCATCTTGTAGTATTGCCTTTTGTTTTCTGTTACTCATTTTGAAAACCTGATTTTTTTTTTTTGTGCTGTGTGATTTACAAACAAATGTTCAGAGGGCAGAAAAATACCACTACACTTCCATCAAGAGAAATGAAAAAGCTTAACTAGCTGACGGGTTTCTATTTGGTGTAGCACATAGCTTCAATGACACATTTGTCATGCTTTAAATATATAATACATACAATAAAATATGTACAGGCACAGTTGTGATATATGTAGTGTCTGGCTCCATTGCTATTGTTTGTAGTCTCTACGGTTGTCATACGTTGTTCTTTGCACATCATACCCTTACAGCAGAATTTGACACAATTTCTAGCTTTCAGTCCTGCACCATTTTCATTGCACAATATACATGAGTTTGACAGGGTGTGTTGAGGACAACTCTGGCAAGCAATTGATATTTTGAAGTGGCAAGCGTTTCAGCAGCTGCCTGCTAGTGAAAAAGGAATGATAAGATATACTGTATTGTTAGTTTCAGGCAAAGCATTAAGGTTTAAGCTCTGTAAAAATGTACACATTATTCGTCAGTGGTGAAGCAAGCCTTTTATGTTTTTTAGAGCTTAGCTCTCTGGCTGATGTGAACTAGAATGACATTGGTTTAATGGTCAGTAAATGAATAGGAGTACTTTGAATTTGAACTGCTGCCAATTTTGCACCGACAAAGAGACTGACAAAAGAAAGATTTTATGTGAAAGCAAAGCACAAGCAATGTTTGGGGAGGTGGGGAGAGGGGTAGAGGAGCTCAACAGAAATATTCTCCAATGCAGCCTTGTAATGATACTAAAATTGTTAAAACACATCCATTTTATATGGCTCATCGGCTACAAACCTAAGCTGTTTCATCTAATGTTCTTTAAAACCTGTTGTATACACATAGTCTTTTAGAATATATTCATATGGAATTTACAGTGTGTTTTTCTAAATACCACACTGTGCCCTGAAGGCCTGTTGGCAGAACATCAGAGTTGTCCACTGCTGGAGTTCCCAAGTCTCTCTCTATCTGGTAGTGGGAAATTGTAGTTTAATCAGTTATGGCACTTTCAGTGTGTAACATTCATTAGTAAGGCAATTTGTCATGACTGTTAATAGTCAGGATGCATCTGCTCTCTCTTCAGTTACGGAGCATGATAAGCAAGAGGGCAGATATTTCAATATCTAGTAATATTAGCATGTTTGAAAACTGTAGTTCAAGGTTACTGCTCAAAACACAAACAGCAGATTAATAACGTCCTATTTATTTTTACTGGTTTTACCTTTACAGATTGGATTTTAAAGTACTCTAATGCTCTTCTGAGCTGTACATTATCTAACTGGGTATTAGAAAGTAAATGTTAGCATCTTCAGTGTTAATCAAAGACTTTTCATCTGTTGCAATAAATTCAAAGTTAGGATGTTTTCAAAGAGTTGCAAATACTTATAATTGAGCCACATCATTTTCCAGTGTGTCAGTAATAAATTGTTCACAGTATCATTTTTGGCAGTAGCAGGCTTTTTACAGTGTTAGTTTTGTGGCTGGGCAGCTTGTAATGTTATAAAAGATATTCAGTGCCTACCAAATAGACAACATGCAATTAGAAAAATGTTCTCTTCTAGCTAAAAGCTGGCTTGTAATCATTGTTCATTGTTCTAAATATGAAAGGTTAAATTGTTTCCTACAGCCAAGAAAGGTTAGAGGTTTTGTTCACTTATATCTGATAACCCTCATGTATTACATAATATGATAGCTTCACACACAATAGCTTTGTGACACATTTTAATTTTTAATGAAAAGCCCCCCAAATTTTAACATAATGATTTCTTTAGAAACCAAGCCCAATCTTGGTAAAATCCGTTCTTGCTAGTAACAAAAGCTGTTACTGTTTAAGTTCCTGTTCAGCAGTTAGTTGGTACGCTTCACTGGATGTTGTCAAAAAGGCTTTTCTCTTGATTGACAACCCCGTAGGAATGTGAATGGAGATTTTAATTGCATATCATGTGTGCATATCAGAGTGAGTGGATTCACTGACTCTGCTTAGCTCCATATCTCTACAGGTCAGCCATGCCAAAACACTTCTTTATTTTTTTAATAAGCAATTGATATATTTTCCAAAGAGAGAGAAAAAGGGCATGCAAGTGAAGAATGGACTGTAAAGCAAAAGATTCCGATGAATTTCAGAAGAAAAATGTGTGCAATAAGTTTTCAGAATGTTTTAGCACAATTAAGAGGTATTTTGATGATGTAAATTCATTTCAAGTCTAAGTTGGCCAAAGACAGCTAGAATATATTTCTCTTATGGCATTTGTAGCAGAAATGTGTTTATCTTTTTACTTTTTTTTCCAAGAGTACTTTGAACAAAATCAGTCAAAAAAAAGCGAGTGGAAAAATTGACTGAGGCAGGCTGCCCTTGCGTCTTGCACCTTTATAGAAGACACGGGGAAATGGTGGGGATTTCTTCGTATGTGTGGGAGATAGCGGGCTTTCTCATTCATGCTGGATTTGATCCCCACTCTTTGGGCAACACTGTTACTTGAGGGGAAGATTTACCTAGGTAAGGACTAGAAGAGACCTCAGTTTTGAGTCTGATAAAAAACGTGAGTTTTATATCAACTGTAATGCAACTTAAATATTAATTTTTTTTCTTAAGAACAGTAAATGATACATCACTGCAAAATTACACTGATAAATAGACCTCAAAGTTTTCCATAGCCAAGAACATTGCAGGTGAAAATGACAAAGCCAAAGATTCGTTATTGTGAATAGTAATTAGATTTTGATGTCTCAAATTAGATTCCAGGTTTCGTTTTACATCAGAAACCACAACATTGACTGTATTATTTTTAAAGCTCATAAAGCATTGGCAACTGAAAGCACAGCTACAACACAGTGGTGGGGAACTTTTAGCTGAGTTAGTGTTTTGTGCCTGTACAGGGACATTGAAATCTAAAGGGGGATGACAGTTGCATTTTTCTGGGAGGACCCCTGGGAAGGAATTGTTACTTAGTCAAAAAGTTTCTTTCCTCGTTTGTCAGTGCTCTCGGATGAAAAGCAAATTGACTGCCTTTTGCGCTTTTACCCTTTGTGTAGGGCCAACTCGCACTTTCAGGTTGTATTTGTGTAAAGTGTGGGAATGGAGGATGCCAACTACTTGTTGAATCTGAAGGCTACAACAGCAAGGCAAATCACCTTGTCTGACAACATGCGGTTTAACATTGGTACAGAGCTTATTAACTCCTGTGTTGGACTAACATGTATCTCGCCTAGTTACGTCTTGAACATCAATAAACCCTTAGGAGTGCTTAAAAACTATGAATACCTTAAGAAGAAAACCAACAAGACTTTATTTCTGATGAAGCAAACCCCTTCTGACTTAATATATGACATCAATGGATGGTTGGATCTATTAGGAACTGACACTTCCAGGAAATTTTAGGATTATTGAGTAGAAGATAGAGGGAAATGGGATATGGCCAAGATAGTAATCTGAACATACGATGCCCTCTGTACAGTGCGCATTCAAGTCCTATGGGCAAATGCATCAATAAGGAGCCGTAGCTTTCTGGACACCCAAAGGTGCTTGTGTTTAGATTTCTCTGAGCTCACACCTGTACAAGTTTCAGACCTTTGACACGTTCACTTCTGATAAAGCTTTGTTTTTGGAGAGAATTTCTAAAATCATTCCTGGTTTTGGGTGCTTTCCATCATAGCTGCCAGGCCCACAAGGCTCCCAAAGCCAGGAAAAACTGTAGACTTTGGGAGTCGAAACTTTTAAGAAATGAAGAATTTTTATATGTTTTTTTTCATTGTTGAGGAAAGAAAATATTTAGATTGTGCAACATGGTAAAGCTTGTAACTCAGGTTTTGATAAAAATGAGAGCAGACCCTTAAGCTGTAATTTTGGATTAACACCAGGGCCATTTTTGTAAATCACCATAGTAGCTCTTGTAATGTTGAGAAGATTGCAACATTGCTGTCATGAGGACTTAATTTGTTCAGTACTTTGTTAGGTTATGAAGTCAAACACTTTAAGGCTGGGAATGCCAGATTTAAGGATGTCTTTATTTTGCTCTTTAGTATGTTATCATTGGCAGGAATTGATGGAGTGAAACAGCGGATGTGGAATAAATGATCATGCCATTGCAACTTTATCATTAATGCAGTTACAAATGGCACTGAGTTAGGCTTTCAGGCAGCCTTAGAGCTGGCACTTGCCACACTTCGGCCTCTTGCCTTTGTAACCCAAATAATACTCTTTCAAAAATATCTTTTTTCATGTGTTACTGATACATTGGATCATATCCATGACATTCATTGCTATCGTCTGTCAGGGGTGTTTGAGTCTCTTCAGCATTGCTGCACAGCTTTTTCTGCTGCAGAGTTAACCCTTGTTAGCAGCAGGGAGAGCTTTGTCATGGTGAGTGAGGGGAGGAGCAAGTCTTGCTGTGGGTAGGAAAATCTTGAGCTCTTTCTTACCAGTCCTTTCCTTCCGTCGATACTTTGACACAGGCTGTCATGAGGCATGCTTATGTCCTAAAGATTTGGGATCCAACATGAGAATACTTGTGTTATTACTTTGTCACGATGCCCACATTTTGGGCTGAGGAGCTCAAGCATAAGTTAAGGCTTTAGTAATTTCAACAGTTTACCTCTGAACAAAAGGCACTTTTCTATATCAATATCTTTTCTTCTGCTGAATTTGAAATGTGCTGCAAATAATGGAGCTGGTTGAGTTTCCTTAAGTTAAAAATACCACTTGACCTCCAAATACAGGTATTGTGACTGAAATTACGGTAATATGTAGTATAGTTAAACCTGCAGTTGTGAAATAAGAGAAACCCTATTGTATGTATCTTTATTAGCATATATAGATAATGTGCTTATAGAAATAAGTAAAGTAGCATCTGTTAAATATATGTTTATATTAAACTCTCCAAATTTGTATAAATTACTTTAGTTCTAGTAAAACCAGAGGATTTAGTACACAGATCCTTAGGGTTTGTCCTATAATATTTTTCTTTGGAACTACAAGGGAGTCCGTGTATATAATAATGAAAGCTCAGAGAAAAAATATTTTTGACATGGAAAAATATATTATTTAGCTGAATACATTGCCCTTTTAAGAGTGCTCTGAATCCACAGGACTTTCTCAAACAGAACATTACGGTGGAAATACTAAAGCAGCATTCTCTAACTCAGCTTTGGTTTTATTCACTCTTTCTAGAAATTCAAAATGTAAATGTTAATATTTACTGCAGAATAAAACAGGTAGAGTTCTGAATGTAGAAGTTTTTGGTTGGAGGAGAAGACTGCAGACTTTCTAGGAACAAGTTAATTACAACAGGGACAGCCCTTAACCTGCTGCTTCCTACATGGTTGCCTGGGCTTCTAGCAACGTTGGAAGCTCTTTGCTTATGTTAGAGCTGTAAGCATATTCTGAAGCAATGGGGCACAGTCATGTACCAGACCTGGAAGTTAATTTTCTGCCATTCACTCATCAGAATCTTCCCTTATTCTTACTACTGTGCTTGGAATGGACCCATACAAAGCTGAAAATAACAGTATTGGAATGAGTATTTCCCTATTTATTAGGAGTTAAAAATAGAAGAGTATCATAATCATCAAGTCCTGTTATGCTGGGTAAAGATGAAACATGGAGTAAGGGAACATGGGCTTTCCATCCACTCTGGTAGCTGAGTGTTGCTCAGTCAAGCGTGGGAGAGGAGAGCAGGGGAAGGAAGCACCGAGTGTTTAAGGAACTCATCTAAGGAAAAGAGCTGGGGCTGTGGTCTCTCAGCAATGGTTTGAGTGTGTGTTTGCATTTTACCGTAACTGAACATTAGTCTTCTGTCAGCCAGGAGACTCTTTTCTCCCTTTATGGGTCAAGTATTCACCCCATACATACGCTGAGCTTTGAAAAGACAGATGAATTGCAACCTTACTCTGAGTACCTGTCGCCCAGTGATTAGGAATTTGTGCTAGAACAGAAGAAAACATGAAGACAGCCTGTAGATAATAGATTTTCTGACTGGTCTTGGCCAAAGCTGGGCACCGTTTCCACCAGCATGGACATGGAAGCTATCTCCAAGGAAAAGCTGACCAGCTGTCTAGGTGAGAAGCGACACCACTTGAGGGTCCTGAAATCCCTGTTCTGTCAGTGGAGAAGGGAAGGGGGGCACAGAGTGTGCCCCAGGCAGACTAACTTTCAGTTCTTCGGGGTGATTGAGAAATGTCTGGTTCAAAGACCTAGTGTGACAACACACCTGCTTTAAGGAAGACAGCCAAATTCAGATTTACATGACAGCAGAGCTATTAGGACTGATCAACTGAAGTAGTACTGGATGATGTTAAAAGTTCCCTGAATGTGCGTTTACAGAAGTTTTTATGGTTCATTATGTTGGTCTTTATGTGGACTTACATGACTCCAGGCAACGTTTTCTGGCTCATGGAACAAACTCCCCGAGCTGCAGGGACTTCTCTGAGAAGTGCTTTCTGTCTTCAGTCCGTGAAATGTCATGTTAGCTATTCCATTGCTGCCTTCATTTGCTACTTTCCGTAGAAGTCCTGACATCCTGCAATGGAAGTTGCCTCTTCAGCAGCTGATTTACCATCTCCTGTCAGGGAGTGTCTTTTAAGAAGTTGGAGTCCAAAAATACCAGGAAATCCTTTTGTGACCATTACACTGATGAGGTCACATAAGAGAAATGGGGAGAAGTAGTCTCTTCGAAAATAGATTCTGGTGAGAGAACAGCAACAGGGGGAGAGCTCCTTCAACACAAACTTAATTGTGGAGGAGGTCTAGAGAAACACTATGAGATGCTATGCCATCTCCTGTCCCAGTCCCCATTTGCCCTCTCTCTCCTGTCTCTGATAAAATCACTCCTCTCTGCATCCCAGTTTGTTATCTCTTAACTTGGAGGAGAACCATCTTATTTCAGCCCTTATCTGGTGGTTCAGTAACTTATGCCTGTAGCTTTTAAAAAAAAAAAAAAAATCTACAAGTTTGGAGTACCAGGAGTGGACTGCTCAGTTATGTGCGTTCTTTTTCCTTTAGGGCCACTCCACAGTACTCTGTAAAGAGAATTTTACTATTTGGCTTTTGTTTTTTCCCCTTCTTCTCTGCCTTTACAAAATGGTACAGTTGACTGCATAGCTGAGAAGCTGACAAATCAATTCCGCTGCACAGAAGTAGTTAAAAAATATTACCTTAAGAATATTAACCACACTGGTTCTGGAGTAATGACAGGACTTGTTTATACCCACAAAAGTGGAGAAGAGAAAGGTCAGAATTAGAGCTGAAATTCTGTACTTAGTTTGAAAT
This sequence comes from Burhinus oedicnemus, assembly GCA_008921705.1. Classification (NCBI taxonomy): domain Eukaryota; kingdom Metazoa; phylum Chordata; class Aves; order Charadriiformes; family Burhinidae; genus Burhinus; species Burhinus oedicnemus. The sequence continues at coordinate 699,761 of VFFE01007699.1, forward strand.
TTCTAGTTATGGCAATGTATTTTGTATATAGGATTATTACTCTTTGGCAAGCCCTACGGTGTCTAAACACTTTTGGGTGGGCTAAGGATGAAGTTTCAGTTTAACTCAGAATTTTCTTGCTTTGTGGTTTTAAACTTTAGATTATAATAACATTTCATGAGCATCGATTTTTATGGTACAGTTCATTTGTAGAAGATGCTATTTTTACACAGTCCTAGTGCTAATAGAAGTCTGTTGCATTAGATTTTAAGAAGTGGACTTCGTTATGTTTTTCCTGACAAAGAAATGTATCATCTAGGATACAGAACTGTGACAAGCTGTTTGTGAAATAATTCAACAAATCTTGTATTTTCTTACCATTTTTCCCATTATCCTAAAAAGGAATGCAGCCATAAGCAAAACTTTAACCTCTCGGTGCTTTAGTATATGGGCTGAAACACACTCCTGAATATCTTACTACATTCTACATTCACTGCTTGTGTAGGACTGGCAATGTCTGTCACCAGTCCTGCCTTAATACAGTCTCCTGTTCTTAGTATCTTGTGTTTAGACTCAGTGCAGCACAAGTACAAAGCCACTGTCTTTTTAGTTTTGAATTTTTAATATGTTTCAGCATTTGTAATGATTTCATTACAGTACTGAACTGAATTGGTCTTTATTTTTATGCAGATACCACTGTACTTGGAAAAGGAACCTCTATTTCCTCCCTTGAAAAACTGTGTGTAGTACATTGCGTACTTTCTTCTCTATGTATCTGTGTCTCCAAATTAGTTTGTATCACCTCTGTTATAAAATTCCTTTTCTTCCACCACTACTCTGAAATTGCCTTTCATACTCAGTGTAACCTATGAATTGGTCCTGCGAGTGAGTCATTCCAAGGTTGTTGTTCTTCCCTTATAACTACATTTAATATAAAATACTGTGCTCTATGTTATGTCCATCTTGTTCAGATGGAAAAGTGTCTGCTGAGATGGAAAAGCAGAATGCAATATCAGAATACATTTAAATGTAATAACGTCTCTAGAATCTTTTTTTATGGTACAGAAATAACAGCTCTCCTGCCCTTAGCACTGCGTTGGCTTTTAGAGCCTTGTGGTACCAGAGTATTTCAATCACAGGCTTGGCCTTGCAGCTCTTAGCCTAAGAAAAATGCCACTGGTGTCCAGGGGAGTTTTGCTTTCTTCATGGATTCTGATTTGGCCTCAAGTCAGCTACGTAACCGTATCTTAGGTACCCCTTTTTCCTACGTTAAGATTTACATAAGCTTTATTGTTCTAGATATCCTGCACATTTCTTGTATTAACAAAATGATACACCTGGGGTTAATTTTCAGGACTGTTGCATTTTAACATACTGGCCCTAAAGAAACCTTACCAAGAACATTAAATTCATTTTCTGTTGAGTGTTGTTTTTCCTATAAGTACACGTGCATTCCAAGGTCCATGAAACACAAAGATTTTAAAGTATTAAGCCAGTATTAGCTATCACAGTTACAACATCACATTTTATCTGTCCCTCCTGCAGTTGCAAAACGGTGGCTGAGGTTCATTTGATTTGCACTTTCTGCAAAAAGTAATTGGTTAGTTTTATTTTACCCTGTGTAGTGGATCAATCCAAAAGGTATTTTTTTTAGCAAGAGAGCGGCACGTGCAAGCTGCGAATCTGGGTTAAGAGGCAAATGCCCAAACCCACTGATAGCCTCCCTGTCTGCAATACTGCCTGCAAGATTCCCTGCAGGGCTTTTTCCCAGTTAGTAGGATAAATAGTGCCATGGGTTGGAAGGGAGCTCCAGTGACTGAGGGAGACTGTCAATGCCAGGAAACTTGGTTTTGTTGCAAAAACATGGCATGGCTTTCCATCCACAAGCTCTCACTCGGGGCTTTTGGAAACACGTGACGCATGTGAAGCTGTGATGCCCGCACGGTGTGATGTGGCTGCCGTGTGCAAGGGACATCTTCATAGTTCCTTGAGAACCAGCTGTTACTACTTAATAAAATTGCCGTGTTTTCTGTAAACCACCGTTTCAGATTCAAACCCCTTGTATAAGTAGATACGTGTAACTAAAAAATCAGTGTATATTCCTGATAACAGGGAGGTTGTCCACTGTTGCCTTTGAGCTGTTTCTTGACCCAGATCTATGTTACAGTTTTGTTGCCGTGATCTCCAACAGGCTGTGTGTGTGGCTGAGTGCCGTGGGCCTGGGTGACGTGAATTTATGGCACACTGGCTGTTGTACAGTAGCATCCCGTGCGGACACTTCCATGCCCACACAGGATGCCTTTGTGTAAAGATACTCTGCTTTGAAAGCAGATGGACATTATTGCTTCCTAGTCCTTCAGAATAAGTTTTTGTCTCGATCAGTGAGCTGGTCTGGTTTGCCATGTGACTGTAGGAGGGCTGTCAAGCAAAGAGCGGGCAGACTTCACCTTTTAGTTGCAAACTTTAAATGGGTTTTAGCCAATTCTGAAACTGTGCCCTAAAATTACATGGACATTTTGCAAAACAGTGAATATACTTCAAATTGATGTAGGTGCTAATCTGTCTGTATACACAAGCCCCATGTATACATCTGCTTTAGGCATATTTGGGACACAGCCTATAGGTGCACTATTAGTGCAGCTAATTCAAGAATGAATCATGTCCCAAAACTCACCAGTGGATGCGATTCCAGTGGCAAACAGTTCTACTTAAAAAGAGATTGAATATGATTTGGCATTGGCAGCCCTGGCTAACTGAAGTATGTAACAACCATTCGCGTTTGCAGTAGCTTTAAGTCTGTCTTTAAAAGTGTTTCAGGCATCATTTTGAAGTAGACATCTGAGAATATGAGATACACAGAAGGAAATGTTTCTGTCTGTCATGAAAAATCTGTATCTAGCTAGAGGCTGCAGTGATTGTGAAGAAGAATGATAGTATCTCAGCTATGCAGTATGCATTTTTGACTGTCAAAATTTGCATGTATTTAATGCATTGAACTGTTTTAAAAACATTGTTCTTAGGATACTTGTCAAAATATTTTCTATAATGGATGAATTTAAATCTAATTAACATATTCATGTTTTAAACTTATGGGCATTTTTTTGTCCAAAGAAGTGCATAATTTATATTCATATATAAATATCTGAGATATACTATATTCAGATGTAGTATATAGCTCAGGTTTAAATAGAACTTGGATGATGTTCAGTCATAATACATCTTACTCATCAATACAACTTTACATAGTTGTTCATTAATATTCTCTTAAAGGAGTGGATAAATGTTTTATACCTACAGCCTATCTCTTATAATTGTGGGTTTTTTAATGGTGGCATAACAAAATGGAGATAAAGCTCCATCGGATACTTGTTTTGTGCAAAACTTGATCTCTGTGTGCAATACTTATAAATAAAGGTGCAAGAGCAAATAGCCAAGATGTCAGGTAAGACGACATCTATATAAGCTCTCTGCTGAGTTCTGAGTAATCTTTTGTTAGTTCCTCCAATAACTCAGTCTAATCAAATACAGGAACGTAAGCGATATCATGTAATAGCTTTTTGGAATCAATAAATATGCCATGGTTTTGAATTACTAGCAGTGTAGATGTGGCTGATAAGCTCAATTGTTGGAAAACTGATCCCATAAAAGTGAAAAGTGAGATCTTTAAAAAAAATCAGATGAAAGCCAAATCTTTTATGAAACAGAAATAAAGTGTGTTCAAGTTCTACTTTGCACAATTTTGGTCAAATAATTAATGATATGATAGAAAGAAATATGCAAGTTTAGCAGTGGTATTATTCAGGATCCAGGTTGTTAACTATGGATAGACCAGAATTGTGGGTTAAAGAAATGGTATATCGGTTTTCTCAATCTTCAGAACATCTTCAGAAAACTGCCTTGGCATCAGGATTTAAATTAGAAACTTAGGTGTGATTGTGACAAAGGTCTATACTGGTTGCTTTCGAAAGCTTAAATACAGGTAAAGCTTTGGGATAGGAATCCACCATAAAACTGGCACAGCCAGTTTGAAAGTAGAGGTAGGTAACAGAGATGATTCCTCCAGGTGTCCTTTTCTTTGTTCATCTGGCTTGCCAGTGTGCCTTGGTTTGTGACTCCCAAGCATCTAAAATTAACGTAACATCTTATTAAAAAGATGGTGAAGCTTTTGCATGGTATGCTAAGCTCGTGCATAACCACTGGTACATAAAATCCATGTTGAAGGCATCCCTAGATAGGAAAGAGTTTTGTAGTGTTGAGCAGCAAGACTTGCTAATGTGTGCTACTGGTTTTTATTGACTGGGGTTCCTCCTGTGAGTGTTAGCCATCCCATTCTTCACTGGGTTTGGGTTGAACTGTGTTTTCTTTGCCCCACTGTTCACTAATGAGTTTCAGACTTCTTGATGGAAGTCAAGGTATTTCTGTGTTGTTGACATTATGTTCACCCGTGCACGGTGTGGAGGCTGACTGGGAGGGGAGCTGTTGGGATTGAGAGGCTGGTGTGTTGTCAGTGCACTTGTTATGGAGAATGGATAACAGTTTGATGCTTCCTCCCCCACGGTATATATTTTAATGGAAGCTCTATGGGTAGTGGAATTTGTAGAGCTGAGATATATTTAATGAAGATAATATATTTTGTAACTTGGGCTGTATTGGTTCAGTACTCATAATTTATTTATATGCTGGTAGCATCCATATTTAGTGCTGTATAAATTAATAACACTATATTTAGTAAATATGAACTATAATCATTGTGCTATTTAATTTGGGTCTAATAACCACTTGCCAGACTAATGTGTAGTCATGTAGTTGGGCAGATGTACAAAAATGTCATTAACTTGTTTTGATTTGCGGACAGTGATGTATGTGGCAACGTCTGTGAATACTCCTGCTTTTCTTACACCACAGCTACCTCATTTGCCAAATATGGCTATGATCCTTTGTCCATGTTAATTGAGAATGGCATCCTTATTCATCATGTGCAGGGTTTTTTTCAGCCATTAAAATGCTGTCCAAAGACTACTCAACTGAGGAAAACTACAGAATAATACAGAGTCCTTGTTTATCTGTTGTTGTAAGCCTTCTGTTTTATCCCATTGTAATGAATGGGAAAAGGAACTCTCACGTCTGAATGCAGTGCTGTTGCTAAAGAGCACAAATTCCTTTTGGAACATCAGCATTAATAATTGGACCAGGACTTGCCTCAAATATTTTCATCAGCAATGTCTCCATTGAATGTTTCTTCTTCTTTTCTTTGACCTTCTGAAAAATAAGTGAAAAATGCATTAAGATAATTTACATTAGTTGTCAAAACCTGTGTTTATTTCTTTGATAATAAAGGTTTCTATTCCTTTATTAAATTTATGTTTATATTTGACATTTTCCAGGGATGCATAAATTCATATGACAGTTAAAGTCTACATACTCCCAGTACCTAGTGCCAGGTTGAGTTGAATTTGGACACATCACATAAATAAAAGTGGTTTTATGTTTCACCTTCATCTGGTAGGTGAGCACTCCACCTTTTCTTGTGAAACATAATCGGTTTTGACGTGGCAAAATTAGATCCTGGCTATTTATTATCTGTTGAAATCAAAAACCATAACTGGGAAAGCATGTGGTAAGTCCATTGGAGCAGCTTGCGTGCAGAGAAGAAAAGGGGAGGCATTCCAATTTTATAAGCTCAAGGTGATTTTCTCTAACACCTAGGCCGTTTTAATTAATTACCCTGAAAGATTGAGTAAATTATTATTTGAATACTTTATGGCATTACATGTTAACATTTCAAGGACAAAGTGCTGTACTTAGCTTTTCAACAATGCTTCATCTGTCAGAATATATCTTCTGAATTTATGTAGTATACTGCAGTGTAAAGGGTAGTCAGAACTTGAGTACTATGAGTTATTACAAGGAACCTGAGTCAAATATGATCTACTGAAATGGGAGCCCTAATATTTATGGGCACCTGGTAAGGACCTACAAATTAAGAAAACCACAGATCTTGCTTCTCAAGAATTAAGTTTTTTTGTAATCTTTTCATTACATGATTTTTTGCTCTTTTTTTGGACGTGAAAATATTAACTGAATGCCATTAAAATGTTGGTTGTAATGCAGGTATAGGCTTCGCTGCTAATGGCATGTCCATGAAGTACAGCACTGCATATTTGCAGGCTGAGATGCTGCTTCACTTGCACTGCTTAGAAAATATGCAGAGCACCTCCATTTCCTCTTCTTTTATGACTTTCAGTTTTGACACCTTAGGTTTGGGAAGAAGACGTAGGATATGAAACGGGTACTTGCTTGGTGGATGTACCTTCTTGGTGAACATACCTGTATGTTTCATATAACCTGTTTAAGTCACTGGTGTATGTGAAATGTGATAGGTTGTTTAGATGGTGTTTGTCACCAAAACATCAGCTGTACTCCAGCTTTACTGGAGCTGTACTCCACATGTATAATCTTTCTTCCACTGGAAGAGCATACAGCCTTTTAGTAACTTCATCCTACCATCAGTAGATTAGATTAAATCCCCATTTACTGCATTATATTAATATTTTCAATGGCACACTAATCCAAGAAATAAATGTGTCAGTTTCTATGGCTACCCTGTAATGGGCACAGCCATAAGACAGTGCCTTAAGGCCACATAAAAGACTTAATGTACAGATTGAATAGAAGCACATTATTTATTACTAAGCTATCGAGCTCAGAAAATTTAGTGATCTCATTTTTAAGATTTGCTCATTTGACCTGGGCCAATTTGCTTGGTTGATAATATTGAGTATTTAATACCACAATGTTTTCTCAGTTTTAAGGATAAAGTGATTCACACTAATTTCTTTCAGAACAGTTTTGTGGAATGAATGATTTTTATACTCTTGTGATACTTATTGATAGTTCCTTACATTTTTTTGTGGCTTGAAAATTACGTAAGACTCTTTCAGCCTCTGAACACATTAGAATTCAAGTGTACGGCTATACAAAATGAGAGAGACACTCCTTTCTTCCCCTCTCACATCTTCCCCCCAAACCCCAAGGTATGTTGGGGCATTCTGAGCTGTAAAGAACTTACCATAAAGTAAGATGGTGTGGTCAACATGAGTCTCGGGGACTCCTGAGTCTGGAGGGTCTTTGAGGCTGATGTCAGTTGTTCATTCAAAGACGAAACTCATCAGCTTTGTCTTTGGTGGATTGTCCTTGGTGGAGCACTGGAACTGTAATGTGCCATTATAATTTCTTACCTGGGGACCCACATGTGGAGCTTAGTTCTTTGAGATGTATGATACGTATCTCTTCACCCTCTGCCCTGTGATGACTTTAGTACATTGCTCTTAGGGTAAGAAAACGAGCCACCTGTGGTGTAGATTAATCCCCACCACAACTCCGCTTCCAGCAGCAGTGATGGTGTTTGCAAGCGACGAGCTGGTGCAATCCAGGGCATTTCTGTGCTCATTCATACTAGAAGAGGGATCAGTGTCCTTAGAGATGAATTACAGAAGTAAAACACTCAGGAGACCCGTTTGGCTGCAAGCTAACATAAAATGACTGGAGGGCCTGTTGATTAGAGAAGGTCTGGGGTCAGACCTGTCAAATACTCATCTACCAGATAAGAGATCGTAGGAGCAATGAGGCAGCATACTGTGAAAGCATGTTTCTTCTCACAGTGTTTCTCCTCCTTTTGAGAACCTAACAATAGTTTGGGAAGTGGTGATTCTGTCATGCCTTGAATGCAGACTAGAGAGTCACCAAATAATGTAAATTTGCTAAAAATTTGTTTCTTGAATATGATTTGAGGAATCTGCAGGTTATTTTCTTTCCCGTACAGAACTTGTAGTTATCACATAATTTTCAAAAGGTTTGTTGAAAGACAAAATTGTTCCTACAAAATATTCTTTTACACTTCCTAAGAGAACTACTAATAACACTTTTAGACTGCAACACTTGCCAAGAGCTGACATTTTCAGACTTTCAAATGTCAATAAAACTGCTTAAAACATTGTAAGGAGGCTGAGTGAAGACAAGAGAGACTTAGCAGAACATATTAGTGGTTTTAACACGGGTCTACTTAAGCCTTAAAATTTATGTTCTGGAAAAGCCTATTTCCAGTAAGTCAAAATAACCTTCACGACAATTTTTATCAACAGAAATGCTAAGGACAAGTGACAGATATGTGTAGTATATAGCTCACATGGAATGCCAACATAAAGTTTTAACCCATGAACTGGTTACCAAAAAAAATAATGTGCCCATGGACTAATGTAGACCTGGGAAAGCAGAGGGTAATATCTCTGTCACCTCAGAATGACTAGCATTTACGTGTTTTTTTTCTTACATATTTGCCATTACCAGCACTACATTTGCTCTTAAGTATGTTTGTCCGTTCAGGCACATCTAGCATAACTAACAAATGGTTATTACACAGTCTCACTTGGGGTCAGAATAGCTGATAGGAAGATATCTAGAACTATTTACAGTGTAAATGTTGGAGGAAAGAGGAAGTTTGAGACTTCTGGGCCTCTACGTGTTGAGCTAAAAGCCTGGTAACATAGTTCGTGTTATAAACTGCCCCAGCACTGTGTGAGTGTAGTGTTTCCGAACACTAAATTTACTAGAGACATATGTTTTGTCCCTCCCATGCAGCACCTTTATGCAATGTGTTCTGGTACATGGAAAGTACCTGATGTGCTGAGCATGTCGTTGTGATAGGGACAAAGGCTTATGCAGCAGTGCGGTTAAACTGCTGTAGCTTCTCAAATTTTGTTTGCTGTCTCAAGAGAAAAAAATTCAAGATTTCATCAGCTGCGTATAGAGAACTAGTCTTTACATTCAGTCCCAGTAAAGTGCTATTATCAAGACAGCCTTTCTGAGAGCGTTCAGGGTGCTGTACGAGTCATACAGTCAGAGTCATTCTGGCAGCACTTTTCACAATTAGTTCAGATGCAGTCTTGTACTTTCTAGGTTAGCAATGTCGGTAGGGAAATGAATGGCAAAGAAAACAATCCCTGTTTAAGCCTTTTGTTTGAAAGAAATGTAGTGTTGCTAGCAACAAAATTATTTTCCATGTGGACTAAGACATCTTGTTGTGTTTATTGTATTCTGCAAAATACTGAGCATAGCATTATTATAAGCAAATGAGACTTTCCAAGTAACAAGTGCCCTCTGTTTAAACAAATAATTTTCTATGCAAAGGTTAAACACTGAGAGATTTTTCTTGTTCGAGTCATGCTCATGACTTTGGAAAGTCACCAAGCAAGTATGCTTAAAAAAGAAAATATGAATGGAAAATTCTGAAGCATTTTGCCCTTTTGGTTCCTAAGAGTGAGCTATCGTATCTCTCCACTGTGGTCATTAATAATGACAGATGTATGTGGTGCAGAGTTCACTTACATTATTGTCAGTAACAGGGATAGAGAGAGAATATTTATTACAGCAGAAGGAGGGAGGGGAAAAACATGATGTTGAACCAGAAGACAACAGCAGAGTTCAGTGTTTTTCGTTTGGGTGGCGAGGAAGGTTAGCAGAGAGCATACATTAAGGTTTCTTAGAGACTGATGCAGCTCTCATTGAAATCAGTTGAAATACTGCTACAGGCTGCTGTGAGAGGTGGATTGATTGGATCTTTAATATCTTGTGCTTTACAGTACTTCAGTAATGCAAATTTATTTCACCTCAGCAAAAGCTCTTATTGGTTTGGATTTGCAAACAAGCATGGTAACAATCTCATTTTATTTATTTATTTTTGTGAACCAGTCAAGCATTAAATCATCTTCATGAAATGATAAAAGGACACTCCCAGCTTGACACCTATTCATTTTGAAAATATGAGCAAGTATAGCTTTAGGTTGTGCACCTGTCTTGTAGCACAACTTGCCAGTTTTTCTGATTTTTATTATTACATTGTTGTTTAAACAAGCAAACAAACAAACAAAAAATATCCTTTTCCTCTCTTATTTTGCTATGTGAAAAGTAAACACAGCAACCCCAGACTAGCAGGAAGACTGATGAACTGACATTATGTGGGCATCACTGAAGATTATGTACCCGTTGGCCCACATTTCATCCCACCTGTGTTAGTCATTTAACTGTGTCATCAAGAATACTCTGAAGTCAAGGAAGAGACGTAGCATTTCCAAAGGGGCCATTTAAATATTAGGAGCCTGAGTCAGTGACTGAGCTTGAAAGAATTCAGGCCTTAAAAATGCATTTGAGGACATGGACAGTAAGTCCAAAATTTCATTTGGTAGTGAATGATGTCTGGATAGAAGGTTTGGGAATATGAAAACATGGTGTAATTTATTTATCACCTGAAAAATTATGTTCTACTTAAGAAACTATTCCCAGATGAACTTCCACAGCATGAAAGACAATTAGACGGAACTGGGATGCCTGACTTCTTGCACAAGATTGGATCATTGTACCTCTGCCTCCAACCTTTAACCAATGCCAAATGATTTGTAAACTGCCCATTTTAAATATAGGCTTCAACTAGTCACTTTGTCACAAGAGTTTTGTTATAATAAATAGCAATATTAAGTTACATTGGGTCTGGTATTTTTTTGATCTACTGACATAGATTTTTGGACCCATGAACTATGCTGTTGATTCCTGCGAGACCTATGGGCTAGCACAGAAGTAAGGGAAAGTGGAACGTATTGCAGTGTTTGTGACCCTTATTTACAAACTGTTGAAGTATCTGGAGAAACAGGTTCTCATTTGTACACCTGGGCTCCTGTACTAAGCTGCAGATACCCATTATTATTTGGGAGCATATCATTGTGCTAAAAATCATCACAACACGTTTTTAATCATTAAAGTTCATTGACTATTCTGTAAGGAGAATGTATTAAGCCAAGCCATCTCATTCCAGTTAGCGTTTACAGTCTCATTACCTAAAGGGTATAGAACAAAAAAGATGCTTCATAAAATGCCTTGAGAAGTTAATAAATCCAGGTCTTGAAGGGGAAGAGACTTAGTACATTACCAGAGGAAAAAGGGTCCTTAGGAGCTGTTTACGTGATGCTAGCTTTAGCTCAACATGTGATTGCTTCATCAGAATTAAAGCAGTGAGGCCCAGGGGAGAAGATTGTCACTTGGTGGCCAGATCACTGAACAAAGGCCTGATTTTCACCATGATGTTAGCGGACACCTGAGACATCTGTGCCAGACACCCTCTGCATCGTAGCCTGCTCAGCAAGCAAAAAAGTTAATTTGTCTGCTAGATATTTGTCCAAAGGAACAGCCCCAGTGATAGTGGAGGACCCTTTTGAGGACCTGATAATAGAAACGAGAGCCACCTTGTAAAGGGAAACTTTTTGCTAGAGAAAAAAGTTACCAACATAATTTCAGTGCTTTTCCCACTGTTCTCTGCTAGTGCTTGCATAGCAAAGGCCCCTGGTGACATTAGCACAGATGTTTGTTCTTCGGCTGTTAACAAAAGATGTAACTGTTTTGTTATGTATTAGAAATGCAGAAGTTTCTCTAAAGGGAACATGTACCACAGGGCTGATCTTCACCTGCTGTAAGTTGGAGGCCCGCTGGCTAGGTGGTGTTGAGCTGTTACGTGCGAGTCTTAAAACTTCCACCATCCTCTCTTTGGGCAGTGAAGTCTACCTTCTGAAAATCCTACTTCAGCAGGTTTGTACTAGCTTTATTGGATTTTAGGGGGTGTTGTTTCTAGAATAACTATAATCAAGAAAAGAAATAAGTAACTAAACACCAGCAGGTTTATAAGTTGTTATGTGACTTACTTTCTGTAATAAAATGACAGTATTCATCCTCTTAGACAGAAGGTGCTTCATTTTGTGTGTACGGTAGCCTATCCTGTTTCAACTTCTGTATGTCCTATTATTTTGGGGTTTTGTCTTGGCTTTTATGACAGTACATTATTTAAACTATAAGTTTTTAACCTTTTAAACAGGAGTCTGAGACCTACTTCAGACTTTTTTTCCCTTTCTCTAGGAAAATAACTTAGATTCTAGTGATATGTTCCCATGTGGGACTGTCAGTTGAGGTGAATTTTACATAGCAGCTGTCATTAATATAGGTACTTCAGTTTGAGTATTTTTGCAAACCGTAGTAATACATAATTTTTGCCAAAATGAAAGAGTTTTGAATTTTCTAGTGACTATTTAACAGAATAGCATAAGAAAAGAAAATGAAATCATTATAGTACCTCATCCTTTATTAATGACAATGTAAACAACATTATAATTGAAAACAACATTCAGAATAAATACTAGAAAGGGACTGCACAGGAAAAATAAGTAGGTTTATTATGCAAGATCTTTCTGAAAAAACTTTTGCGCAATCATGAAATGTTGCTTACACTTCACGGCCTTTGCAAGAACTGTGAGTAGTTCTAGAAGTGGAAGACGAAGAGTGGAGAAACAAGCCGTGCACTGCAAAGATTGAATTGTACTGCTGTATGTAAGGAAGCAGTAAGAGGAGAACTTGCCTGTGGTACAGGTGAGAAGAGTTGGATGTCCTCAAGGTAGATAGATGGAAACATCCAAAAACCTGTCACTGACACTGCTGTAGACCTCCTCCTTGTGAACAGTCTCACTAAAAAAGGCTGGTGAGTGTGTGGGCTGGCAGATGGATTTGTCTTTCTGTACCCGACAGGGTTTGAGTAGTGAATGTTAATCTGTTCCTCCCCGTGTCGCTATCTGATACGTGGCTCAAGGAAGGACTTCTGCATTCAGTTCTGTTACCTGCTGCTGTATCAGCTCTACCTTCAGGTACCAGAGCAGCAATGAACCTCTGGCTTCTTTTGTGCTTTTAGCCTGTGTTCAGTGTGTGGTTGAGCCCACCGCTTTTCGTTTATCTCAGCCATGTTTTACAATTTGAAATGTTTGCTTTTCTCTGCTTCTGCTTGACAGTGAAAAGGTTATTTTCTCAGCTAAGTGAATAATAAAGTACCGAGTTGAGAGTTATGGTGGTGATATGAGCGAAGTTAGCAGAAGATCTATAGTCATTACAGAATCAGCTTTGATATACTGAGTTTTGTCATTTGCATAGTCCTGATAATTCTGGAAACACATGAATCATAATTTCTTTTATTTTTGGAGAAAGATCTAACGTACGGATAAGTTATCCTCGTTATATTAAAGAGGCACTACAGAAGCCAAGTAATTCTTTATCTGCATGATGTGTATATATGTGCTCATATTTGTCTGCACTAAAGAGAGCGGTTGTTTTCTTTAACTGTTGAGTTAAAACCTGCTCTGAGCTGCATTGCCAACTCCTACCAACTTTGCTGCTAGTTCTAAAAGGCTATCACAACAGTTTGCCAAGAGTAGGCATAGTAGACATAGGACAAGTCCAAAGTAGTAAGCAGATCTTGTCTTCAGGAACTTATAGATCAGAATAGATGCAGAAAAAGAGGAGAGAGTTATTTGACCTTTCTTATGTTTACTTGGTTAAATTTGTGTACTGACATCATTTACATTGCATTCAATAGGAAGCATCTCCATAGTAATTTAATATATAGAAACACATATAAACTGTAACCAAACATTGTGTTACATTATGTCTACAAGGGAAAGGTAGTGAGTTCCAATTCTGCAGGAGTCACCTTCTATTAGGGTTTCTTTCTATCCTTATTCTGTATGTCAGATGGATCGCTACATTTAATTAAGCAGTAACAATTGAGGTGCAGATTATTTCCTGGGGATTAATGACCAGCTGGACAGAGTTGATAGCCCAAGGTATTGGATAGATTATGCTGCATAGCCTCATGGATTAAGTATGAGCCCTATATTGTAGAGGTAGTCGCTTTGAATAGTGTAAGAGAAAGCATCACATTGAAGATAAAGTCTATATTTTTTATCTTTTGTTCTTTCAGCACCAAGTAGATCGGTACATATCCAGTTCTCAATCATCCCTTTTTCCTGAAATAACCTGTGTTTAAAATGACTCTCTGTTCAGGAAGACAGACCACTCCTTGTTTTAGTTCCATGTTGTTCTGTTGTAGATGGAATGGACTAAGGGAATGACACAGAGTTTTGTAGAGAGATATTCCATCTTCTTTCAAAACTTCACACAAGCTTTTCGGTGCAAAAGTTATTTCCCAGGTTTATTACAATTTGCAGGCAGTTTATGAGTAATTTTGTCCCTGTTCTGCATTAAGTAATGAATTTAATTTAAGCTTTGTAGACTTCATTTCATTGCTTCTTCCAGTACATTTTGACATGGCTGTTTTTCATAATGATGTTGCATCTTAACTAGAACTACACACATCTACATCCCTTTTACTGGCCACCAGTGTTCGAGTGTCAAATTTTATGCTGAGTCCTTCCATTTTTGTTTATGTTTTTACTTTGCCTGGAGTTTGGGAGAGGGGTCATTTTGAGCATATAATCTGGAGAACTAATGGCAAAATCACTACAAGCTGTTTTGAGCCTGCACATGCTAAACAAGAGAGTGTATCTAAGGAGGGCCCAAAGACCCAGTTTATACTCTAGGGACCTGTTGGAAGATCCACTCCCCACTTTTCAGTAGATTTCCCTACAAGATTTAGCTCCATGAGCTGGGGGTTGGTCACACTCAGCTGTCTTTCCATCTGAAAGTCAGGACACGTTCATGGGCCAGCACATGGGTGCACACTGAAGCACACCTGGTTTTGTATCATATTGTATGCAGCCAAAATAAGCCTTCTCCTGTTTGCAGTTGAGTGTACCCCAGATAAAACTACTCAGCTCTGAGATTTTCTTCTGGACTGTTTCTTCTCCATGATGGGCTCGTTCATCATAACTTGTCTTGAACCATACTTTCTTATTTATGTAGATAGTTAGTTGATTTTATTGTATTTATTATTGCTATAGAGAGCTAGCTGAGGTCTAAGGTTCGCACATATCATAGTGCATGTAATTTTGTGTCTGTTTTCTTGGTACAATTGATAGAAATGGGGGATATAATAAAATGCCAGAATGTTAATAAATACAATTTTTCCATGACTGCTTCCCTCTCATTCCTTTCATAATGGAAGTGTACCGTCACCATGATACCAAGGCTCAAAATGCAATATGAAACAGAAGCACATCAATCGCTGTCTGTAAAGTAATGATTTTCTTCACCCATTCCTTGATAGCAAATGAAAAATTAATAATGTCCTAAATATGCCATAAAACATTCGCAGCATTTTTCTGGCTTGAAAGAAGGAATATAGTATGTAGTAGTCCCGGTGGGCTGGGATCTGTCGTGGCCTTACGCATTTATGTTACTGTGGTAGCAATGGCATTAAAGGCCTTGCAGGTCCTTAAAGGTCCAAGCCAGGATCAGCTGTGATTCTGGCTTTTTCTCTTGCAGGATGCCTGGGACATCTCACTTCCAGGGAGCTATGGAGCCGTTGCCATGGCCAGAAGCCTTGGGTCATACCTCCCTTCCCAACTCACTGCTGACTACATTGCCATGAAACAGGGAGCATCTTGTGTCCCCTGAGTCTTGGTCTCTGAGCACCCAAGAGCGGTTGAGAATACCCATTCTCAGGGCACAAGGCAGTTTATCTTTTATTGTGCTTTCTGTAGAAAGCCCACTTGAGCCTATGTTACATTTGAGTAATTGGCTGCAAAGTGCAGGCTGCTAAATTGTGAAAACGTGAGAGCCTCCATCTTGCCAAGCAGTAGGGGTTGAATTGCAGGCTGCCAGAGCTGAAAAGAAGATACAGCTTGAGTGAATCATCCAGGATCCTATACCATGCATAGGCCAATGTTCACAAGAAAATTTCATTAAAGAAAAAATTTACACAAGGAAAGGAAAAGACTCTATGTGGCTACAGCTTTAATGATTTTCCCCTGCGCTTTTTTTCTTTCCCATACAGTAGATTGTGAACCATTCTTTTTTTCTTTAAAACATGGTAATTACATTAACTGAAATCTTAATTTTAGTATGTTAAGTGCATACCTGTTGGAAAAAAAAGACTTTTTTTTTAAACCGAAATATTTCTATTTTCTATATTAAGTAAAGATGGGACCTTGCATTATTTACTTTAGTATAGTGATAATGCAAATAAATAAAAGAAGCAACCAAGCACATTATTTCTCTGGATAGAAATGGGAGGCAACTTGCTGTACACAGAATCTGAAGTATGCTCGTTCAGGCATTAAGAGACCTTATGTAATCATATTTCATTTTCTATGTGAATTTGTGTAATTTGGATTTTCTTTGTAATTCATACTATGCAATTCAACATCTGAAACACATTAGACAAATATCAGATGAATGTATTGACTAATTAAAACATTTCTCTGTCTGAACATTTGAATATTCAGGAATGGTTTAGTTTAACAATGAATAAATTAAACAAAGCATTGTGAAAAGCGAGGTCCAAAAGAATGAAAACTATTTGTAAAACCTGTGGAAGAAAAGAGCTGAGGAATGGAAGTGTGTGCCGGAGTGGCTTGGCATTTCAGATGAGGATGTGAAAGTGTGATGAAAAATAAGGGAGAGAGTAAGTTGCATGGGCATCTCTAGCCCTGCACATGTCTAATGGGCAAAAGTATCTGGAAGGGACCAGATTTTCTGGCTACAAAGAGCAACCCACTAGCAAAGCAGAGGAAAAAAATCTAATAATTGGGAAGAAATAAAACTAAGCTAGGGACTTGGTGCACTGGAAATAAAGAAGAGAAATGGACAGTCAGAAGATAGCTGCTCTGCAGCAATTTTTTGATATACTATCTCCACAAAGCAAGAGAGAGATTAATAGAGGGGCCAGGAGCCAGAAACAGCTAGAAATTGCGTAAGATAGGAAACTGTGAGAAGATACAGACTGCTGGATGATCTGCACCAGCATCTGACAAAGGCATGACATGCAGTTGGACGTTCCTTGTTGAAAAGAATCAATGCGCTTGGCACCAGAGGAGCTAAAAGTGATCCACAGACTAGGGTTCATTTTGGCACAGGTAATGCTGCTGTCTGCCATAGATCCTGTCAAGGTCTGGGAAAAGACTCAGAGAAAAGGGGGACATTTCAGTACAACAGCAATATTGACTGGGTGATCATAAATCGAGTCAATTTAAATTTAATTGAGAGATCAGCAAAAGAAGACATTTTTTTGAAGGAAACTTTGAAAAACCCAGCAAACCAATGAAATTTTACTGCAGAATGAGCTTAAACTACAATGAAACTGCATGTATTTGTGTACACAGTCATATATATGTACACCTCTGTACACTTACTTTCATGGCTTACTCCTGAATTTAATTTTTCCAATTTGGAAATGGAAAGATCAATAAGAAAAGAAATCAAACCATGGTTAGAGAATAGTTACAGCCAGGACACATACGGAAAATCCAGAGAAGCAGAAAGCAAAGCAGTATGTTATAAGCTGGTAAATTGAATTGCTTGGCTTTTTTTCTAAAGTAAGAAAAATATTGTGTTTCTACAAGTAAGCATATATTTGAATGAGAGAAGCATGCGTGGACAAGAATTCTCATTTCCCATTTTGATAGGAGAAGGAAAGTCTCTTGCAGTTTGTTTAAAAGAGATCTCAGAAAAAAGACCTGTGGATTGAAGAATAAAATATAAGAGAAACTGGGAAGTGTTTGCAGTCAAAGGTGCAGACATTGAACTTTATTCCTAAAGCAGCAGCTAAAATAGTTTTTAAGTCCTGAGGGACTCTGGGCCTGAATGAAGAACCAACTGAAAAAGAGCATTGAGACTAAACGGAGAAGCTATAAGGATTAAAGCTTTATCGGGAAGGTGAAAATGGCCAAAAAGTAAAGCATGTTAGATTTTGCAAATGATAATATAAGAAACAGTCAAGGTTTTCAACTTTATAAATAAAAACAGAACAAGGAAAGAAGTATAGCAGCTGTGCAGTACACATAGGTAGACTACAAATTTTCTGTAAGCATTTCAATACTTGAACTGAACATATTATATTCAGTCAAGAAAAATGATGGGAAGAGGCGTATGGATATGGAAATGACAGACACTGATGTGCAAAATAATCTTAAGAGAGATAAAGGTACTGCAATCAAGGTGATAGGGTTCTGAAAGGACTGGTGAAAGAAATCGCAGGACCTGTTGGATTGGTTTTGAGATCTTCTTTAATTTTTTCTTATTGAATGCTACGATTAGTCATACAAATAAGAGTGCATTCATTTGCTGATAACCAGAAACGGAGAGGCACTGTTGCTACAAAGAGTCACAGCATATCAAGAAAAGGTATGCGACCCTGATGGCTGAAGTGTCAGGGGTGCTACAGAAGGATGAATGCACGAAGTCACTTGCACACAGCTGAACAGCGGAGCTTGCTGCTCTAAGCGGGCAGGGGAGCTTATCAGCTGCCGGAGAGGGGAGCGACTGGGATAAGCATGAACTGCCAAGATGAGTTGTGACAATAATGACAGCAAATGTCCACAGATTTTTCTGGGGAGAGAGTTCTGGTAGAGATGGGTAAAGCACTACGTTAGACACTGGTGAGATCGCCGGTCTCTGATCAGCTTCTCTGATCACCTGTATTCAAGGGAGACTAATTCAGAATGAAGCAGGTATAAGGAAGGGCTGTTAGGATGATCACGGGAAAGGAGAGCTTGTTATAAAAGGAACAAACGATGGCTATTTCTATGTCGACTTAAGTCCAAAGACACCCCAGTTGTCTCTAACAAGCGTAGTTTGATCCAGTCCTCAGTAGCAGGGGACGTGCTGTCGTGTTCCCGAGGAAGGCAGCGTAGCCCGCACAGAAGGTGGCTGAGGTGCTACCATGTCTAGACTGAGACTGATACCCAAGCTCATGGGGCATGCAGGAAATGCCTTAGTTTGTTTAGTCTGCTAAAAAGAAGGATCAGTGAGGAGATTATTTCTCTTTATAACTATCTGAGGGAGAAAAACCCCAGGGAGGGAAAAGAGCGATTTCAGTCAAAATGTTGGTATAAGAGCAAAGGGTTATCGACTGCCGGTGAATAAATTTCCAGCCTTCAGAACAAGGACTTTCCAGGATGCCCGACCAGCAGGAGTAATGATGAGCAAATGGGACAGACCTTGACAGCTGAAACTGAGGACATTTGCCCCTGTGTTTCCCTGAGTTTTGCCATGCCTCCTCTTCCTTTCTGCAAGCAGTGAACTAGTTAAATTGCTGAGTAACTCTAGAAACAGAGCAAACAAGCAGCAGCTGCACTATTGTTTCCAAATAAACGTATATTTAAATGACCTGGTGAAGGATAAGATTGAAGTGATAAAGTAGTTGGATGGTGAACGTGTACAATAGAAAGTGTTACTGTAGACTGTGTCATTTTTTCCATTCCCAAAGTGTTCTTAATAAGTATTAAAACTAATCAATGACACATGCCTAAAACTGATCTGATATATTTTATCCCCATGATGAGGACCTCAGGAATGTAGGCATGGATTTTAAACTAAGGTAGCTTGCCAGCACATGGATTGAATGATCATGACCATTTCATGGAGGGATAATTAGCTTTTTGTTCTCTTTTAGTTTTAGCTGCTTTTATTATTTTAAATGTATGTCCTCACCCTTGTGTTCACAGTGAAACCATTTCCTTGCCTCTGACCTCATGGCTACACAAAGTGCTAAGCAAAAACCTTCATAGTCACTCTTTGATTTCTAGGTTGTAGTGGTGAGTGGCAGGGGTCTTCCAAGAAAGTATCTTCCCATTCTTTCTCTTGAAAGAACTTTGAACAGCAGAGTGAGATAAATCTTCATTTGTAAGGATATCCCAGCACTTTTCATGAGAGGTGGACATAAAGAAAAAGCAATGTATGATGACAGCAAGTAGCTTCATTCAGAAGGAAAAAATGCATCAAACACAGCCACATTTTTAAATTGCATACAATTTTTAAATTGGTTACAATGATTTCCAAACAGACAGAAGTTAATTTCTTTGGGTTACTGTGGTTGCATTGCATAGGCTTGCCCAGCACAAAAAATCGTTTTTTCCTGACTCATGTCCCAAGTTAGTCAGACAGATTTATTCTCACAATTACATGTTTTCTCCATATACTTTACGTTGCTGTGATTTTCATTGGTCTTTAAAAGGAATTGGTTATTTTTTCTTAATTATGAAAATGTTATTTCAGTAAATGCAATTTAATTAAAATGAGAATTTCTGCCAAACTCTTTAAATAAATACAGTATTCTTTTACAAGTATGAAAGGAGTTACTATTTGCTGTTTCATTTCCTCACTAATATGCTGGCATGTTTGGTTTGAACCTGAGCTTGTGGAAGTTTATTCTTAACCAAAGCAGTTCCTTTTTCATGTAAGTAGGTTAAATGTGAGTTGTAGAGCCCTAGGGCTCTTTTTGTTCAGTTTTAAAGCCCCCTCAAGTGGGCCTCTTTTAGAAACCTGGAATCATATGTTTGTAAGGTTGATCCAAATTATCATTAGAATAGCTCTTTTCAACTTTTTATTTATACAAAGAATCGTAAAAAATGCACCAAACTGACAAGGTATTAAATCAAACTGAATAAAGACAGTTAATTTTCTTTTTGCTCAACAACTATTTTTTTTAATAGAAACTCTCAATTTGAAAAAATTGTCTGTAGAGTATGTTAAGGTGCCATGCAGTATAATAAAATGCTATTACTGTCAGAAAGGTACATGATAAAGTGCATTTGCACAAAAGGCACATATTAATGTCAATCATTTTCGGGTGATTTATATACTAACTGCAGTGTTTTAAGAAGATCAATATTCTTTGTTTTGACAACATTTCAGAGCCTTGTACTTCCTGACAGTATTAATTTTCTACCCCAGTATGGTAGAATAATTTTACTAATTAGTGAGTGGTCAGTTTGGTGAAAAGATATGCAGTAATAGTACATTTGAATATTAACAGGTAAAAAACATAATGCATCTTTGACTAAGATAAACACAGTAATAATTCTAATTTTTAGTGGAATATAGTGTCATGTAATTAGTACAAAGTTCCTAAAGCGGTGATATTTTCACATCATGTAAAATGCCTTTTCCATATATGTATAATATTTACTGCCATCACAATACTATTTGCAAAGTGTCGCCTAAGATATAATCATAGACAGAATTACAATATTTTTGACACATGATTTTCTAATCTACTTCTCAGAAGGCATCAGAAATACTTTAATGTTTTTCTTTTCTCTCTTTCTCTTCCTCCTTTTCAACTACTGTGTGCTTTTCTCTTTTTATCCTTGTTTTACCCTCTTGTTTCTCATCCATTTGTTTTCCTTAAGGTTCTTACGGGGTTTTTTTGGTGGTAGAGTGGCTAAGCAAAAGAAAAAAATAGGCTTTTTCTTTTCTCCTCTTGTGAAGAATTATTAGCTTTTTCCTCTACTTGTAAAAACCATCTCTCATTCCTACTTGTTTAAGAAGTTCCACAGCTCCTGGGGAGCTCAGGTCTGAGAAAGTTACATCCACAACAGAAGAAATCCTGGAGGTATTTTTGGAGACCTGGAGAGGTACTGAAGAGTTACACTTTTACAACAATCTCATTTTACCATTGCTTACCTGTAAGGGCCTGGCTCAGCTGTCTTTTACATTCTATACTTCTAGTTTCTGTAGGTTGCTCTGTATCTGTACCACTAGGGCCGTAACTTCAGAAGTCAGTAACGGAGCAGTAGTTTTCAAGGCTTTTCATGACTTTTAGTCTTACGCTATTTTAAAAACAGCTGAGACACCATTTGGAAAGCGTCTCCAGAACTACAATTATTTCTGTATCTAAATGACTGAAGTGTAGTGTAGGAGGTAGCTGCTGTCCAGTGATTAGCTCTTTATGATAACATCTGTAACAGCTTTGCAAAAGAGAGGTCTGTATTGCGTAACTTAACTTTCAGCATCCCAGATATCTTGTAAATTTTTGCTCCAATAAAACTCATTGTAAACTATAGTAAGAGCTGTAGAGTTAATTACAGTGAACAATTTTGCATTTCTCCCTCACACAGCTCCTCCTATTAAAAATATTTGCGAAGTAGATATTAAAAATACCAAAATGTACATACACAGGCTTTCATCAGAGCCCTGATGGCCAGGCTCAGATTGCCTACCCAAGGTGTTTTGATGCCTGAAGAGCAAGCTGACTCTTGTAGTTTGCAGCTGTATGGCTGTACATAAACAGGGAAACAGACGGCTGTATTTTAGGTTTTATCTTCAGCATGTGAGTTCCCCACATTTAGGGACCCTCACTGTAAGTACTCGGCCTGAGGCTGCGTCAGAGTGGGTCTCGCTACCTCTGCTGCAGCAACTGAGCCACCATCCAGAAGAGAGGGAGAGCGACCAGAGAGAGCAAAGGGAGCCTGTGTGTTTTGGGAAGAAATGGGCTCTCGTGAGCAGAACTTAAATTCGCGCTCAACAGCAATTTGTGTATTTGGCTAGTGACTTGTGAACGCAACTTCTGCCTACGATGGAAACTTCATAGGGGGAAAATTCACAGAGGAGAGTAACCACTCATTACATATTAAATGTGAGCAAAGTGTTGCTTTTACAGCCCTGAGAACATAGCACAGCTTTCATGAAGCTGTGATGAATATTGTAGATCCCAACCATGAGCCATGGGCTCAGGACAGGGACAATAAAGGCAGCAGAGTTGTTTTGTAGCATGATGCTGCTCAGGAATACTCATGGGTTGTGCAATTTATACCTAGATTGCTCATGGTTCTGCCTAACAGGCTGATCTAACTCTTATGATCAGGCTATTTTCTAAGGTTTTATTTCTCAACCTGGAGGAAGAATCGTTACAGGATAATCTGTTCATTGTTCATAGTGAGTTGTACAGTACTTCATATGATACAATGAACTGGTGGTGATAATTCAAATTTTGAAAATGATTGGGGAAAAAAAGAAAATACGAATACTTTCAACTGGCAACTAATGGCCTATCTCAAATAATTGGCTTTTATGTTACAAAACTGCAAAAATATCATGAACCATTAAACAATGGCATGCCTTTATAATTTTTCTTAAAATTCTGCTCATCAACTTTCATATGCCTGTGAACAAATGAAAGTTGATGAGGGTATTGCTTTGCTAAATGTACTGGATAATATTCTTTTTAAACATCTGATCTGATAAGCAAAAATTCACTACGTGGTAAAAGTCAATCACTGTAAAAATGTCTGGTTAGAGTTAAAATCTCTGTCTTACATTTAGTTTATTTACTTAGCTAAAGAAGATTAAAGGTTAAGTTTTAGACATTTTTATGGCTGCATTCATGGAAGGTTTTTTTCTTCTTTCTGTTTGCCATTCTGGCAAACAGAGCACATCCCTAAGAGCACTTACACAACCCTGCACCTGTTCATTTGTATGGTTGTTGGGAAAAAATAGTTAAATTAGCATTGAACTCTTTGGGAGAGGGTTTTATTTTTAATTTGAGATTGTTGTCCTATGTATAGCAGTCATATTACTTAGATTTTCATATCCCTTATAGCTGGCAAATTATTTCTCAAGGTTATCCACTGTCTTCTAGTAGTGCTTATGCCAATCTCTTCAGTAATTCCAGACAAGGCTGTGATTTTATTGGATTCTGTAAAAAGAGCTTCCTGATCACATTATGATTCCTGGGTGCTAGAGAAGATCCCTGACTTTCTAGTTAAGCTTGTATCTTCTGTCCTTCAGAAGTTCTCGTATTTCAGTCCTTGGCAGGAAATGGGCATTAAATTCTTTTCTTTTAGAGAGGTATAAACACAGTGCCTTATTTTTACCTAGGTTGCAAGTCTTGGCTCTTTTCCTTTAAGGTTGCTACTGATTTTATCTACATTAAAGCCAGTGCTGAGGGTGAACAAGTGATTCATTAGGTCAACTTCGCTGATACGATCAGCAGAATTGTAGACAAAAGTCCTTGTGTTCCAGGTTCAGTACAGTCTGAAAGAACATTTTAAATTCAGGCTCCTTATGTGGGAAGAAAAACAGTGCTGGAAATTACCTGTAGGAATCATTGCACTACCACTGAACTGTAGCCACATCTTGTATGATGTTGGTACAGTATAATAATCTCACATAAAGACACGGATACAGTCATGTGCGTTTGAAGTTAACAGTTTGCAGTACCAAAGCTGAAATTTTTCTGTTCGCTTATATAGGCTGTTCACTTCACTAAAATTATTCACATGAAGGAGTCTGGCTTAGACCTTGGATTGCGAGCTTTGTTAAGTCATACTTTGACAGTATCAGTTTAGCAGTGCTTAAGTAATAAGTACGTGAGGTGATGTTTCAGTGGTTTTCTTTGTTGAGCAGGAAATGAAATCACAATGTTCTGGTGAATTTAGAAAATTTTATTCTGTATTTCTAAAACGATCAATATGTCTTCAAGTGAAGATGAAATTCTTTTCCATATTCATATAGATGAATTTCTTATTCATATGAAAATTCATAGGCATTCACATTATTCAAGCTTGACAAAACACATACGAGTCCAAGGATCTGCTGTAAGACTTGAAAAGTAGCTTGCCCAGATAATATCAAGCCCCCGTCTCCCTTGTATCTGCAGTTTACTTAATTTGCAGAGACACTAGTTAGTACACTATTTGAAACCTACTTGCAGGAGAAGAGGTTTTAAGATTGAGGCCCCAAACAAATCATGTTCAGCTGTTAAATTCAATCACCAATTTAAGCAGCAGAGCCTTCATAATCCACTGCCCTGCCATCAGGGCAACCATCAATGAAGGGCAAAGTATTGAACAAAAAGGAAGAATGTCCCCATTTGAATCATTATTTCATGTAGCTCTGGCATTTTCCTGAGAAGTTATGCAAATTACAAAGGCCTGATTAGTTTGTATGATTTGAAAGTTAATGTTGTGAAAGGTAAATGTATTTAGATTGGTTTCATATTACTTGTTCATATTAGACTTTTTTTTAGAGTAAACCTTATCAGAAATTAGCTGCCTGAAGAGATATGCAGACACAGAAGAAATTAGTCATCAAAGACAAATGCCAGCCTGAAGCTGACCAGACCTGAGTCTCCATTATCAGGTTTAAAAGGGGCAGCAGACAACTAGAGAAAAAGTTCTTTGAAATGGAGCCCAGGTTCAGCCCGTCAGGGACCACATTTAGATTTCCTGCGTTTTCTTAAGCATTCTAATTTGACATACTCTTAAAGATGACATGAGGGTGTGATTATATGTAATTCAGCTTCTGTTTTCTTCCTCTGCTTAAGTTTCTAAAAATTTCTCGCACTAATTTAATTCTATGTATCCTAAATACATCCTCACATATATAGGTAATTTGCAGCGAGTAGTTCTTCAGTTTAATTTAATTTGAGGCGTTCTGTTTACCTTTGTTGCTTTTTATGCCTACTCTTTTGTTCACATGATACTTCACTTCGGGATATCGTATAGCGTGAAGAAGAATGTTTTTGCTTGGGAGCAAATTGGGATTGCATGCATGAAGAAAGAGTTGTAGTATATTCCCTCCCGTTTCACTGCATGCCTAGAAGAAGCAGGGTGCGTACGGGTGTTTATCCATTGCACGAGGGTGTATGTGAAAGCCATTGAAGTATGTGAAAGCCAGCTTACAGGAGCCATTGTGTCCCCACATCCTGTTGGAAGGAACCAGAACTGCCCCATTGTGGGGAAGGAGAGCATAAAAAGTTCAAGTCTGGCTCTCACTGATTTCTGTGCCACTCTCAAACTGTGGGAGAAGCAGAAAGGAGCTGCGATTCTCGAGTAAGCATTTCTTTCCTGGGCACCTCACAGCTATGCAGTACCCTCCACATGCAGAGAGAGGCCTTAATTTGAATTCACTAGTCATAAATAGCAGCAAATGTCAAATTCATAAAAAATACTTGGTAAACTTGGAAAAAAGAATAATAATATCTCTAGTGTGTATTCACATTTTGTAATGAACAGGGGTGTTGATAGCCGTAGGTCTGTTCACTCCATTTGCTACTATAATTATGCATATTTTAAAAAGACCTAGTGTTTTTTTGTGAAGTACATGCTTATATGTTAAGGTGCTAGATGTCTTAAAGTGTGGAATCACTAATTCTGGAATACAGGAGAAGACAATTACGTAGGTAAAGTATCACCAATGTTTTGAAGTCAGTGTAAAGACTCCAGCTGAATTCAGAAACCCAGGCTCAAATTTTAAAAGAGCACCTCTCCAGCTTCCTGTGCGGGCAAGCTGCCTGCCGCCAGTGGTGACCAGTGGATAGAGCTGGGTTAGTTGGTTTTTTAGATATCATAACTAGTAACAGTAAAATTCTCATGCTTATACTTAATACTTCGTGTTGCACGTAATTGTTGTCTTAGAGAGCAATGTCATGGATGCTATTTTTTTCAAAATTTAAAGGCATTTATACTATTCAGTACTAACAGACTGAAAACCTGAACTCCATATGTTTTTAAAATAAAATACGGTGTGAGCGAGCAGTTTTCATTATGCCTTCCATTTGCTGTGCACAGTCCAACATTGCTCTTTTTCTTGTGCTATCGTATTTTTGAAACTAATTTTTGGTTTTGTGGTCATGGTGCTTCTTCCATTTCTAATGTGCTTCTCGCTACTTTTTTTTCAACTTTTTCTTTTCTTAGAAATGACTCTCTTCCCCCTCTCCCGCTCCTGAAAATATTACTGCGGTCTTTTACTGGAACAATAAGTCTTGCAGTGTCCTCCACTTAGCATACAGAAGTTAATTAACTTTAGTTTTAGGTGATAAAACTTTGTAATAAATATGTTGATCTTATACTTGCCTGAGTTGCACTATGTAAACCAGAGAAACTTTGAAGTCAACAGAAATATTATCTGAGACAGTGGTAGCTGGGCTTTTTGAGATAACTTGAGACTGAAAATAGCTCATAGTATATCAAAGCAGGAATTATATGAGCTATAACGATAAGATTGCTAGTTGGGAAGCAAGACTATGTGAAATTGAAGGAATATCCTGATATCATTGTATTAGCTTTCATGAATCCTGAATGATATTCTGCATTTTAGTTTCAGCAGTTAAAAGTCTTGTTTGAGTGTATTTATAGACCAAAACTTGTAATGGTTTTTATATGCTAATGAATTTCAGTCTTTTATGTATTCATAAGAAATGTTTATAATTAAGTTAATTACATCTTAAATCATTTATTCCTATTATAATACAGCTATTTGATTAATTATTAAAATAAGCTTTTTGAAAACTCAGTTTAAAATAACACTGGCATATCTGTGGAAGTATTTGTATTTTTATCTACTTTTTTTGATGTTCTTTTCAATACTTCGGCCCGTAATCATGATGAATGGGCTATTATGCAATATTCTAATAACCCAAAGACTTCAGAAGTAGAGTTTTTAGTTTGTATACTCCTATTTCAAAAGAAGCTAAAGAAATAATGTCCAAAGTACGAGACAGAAGATTACGAATATTGGACGTGTTCTTTCAGGGCCCTCTGTGTAAGACTCAGTAACTCAGAAAATGCACAAAAACATTGTTTGCTGGCTTATAGCATTTCTTGCAGCTGAGCAAAAGATCATCTGTTACTCCATCTTTGGGACCATTTAGAAGTTTGGACGTGCTGAAACGCTTCTAATGCATGTGAGTAAAGACTGTATGCTTGGGACCTACATCATGCTCTTAAGGCTTGAGTTAGAGAGGTCTCAGAGCAAACTCGATAAGGTGACGTTGCGTTGTTACAGATTTTATCCTTCATATAAGCCATTATGCTGGGGTTTTCTTTCAGTTGGTGGTTGTTGAGTTCCATATCTGAGAACTCCAAAGGTTAATCCACAAATACAAACAATCATGTTCCTTCTCTTATTACTACCTACAGATTGATCCATGTGTTTCATATCATACTGAGGAAGTGCTTGTTCGAACACAGTAATTCATTCTTTAAAGCTGTTTGAGATACATGACACTTAAAGAAAAATGGTCTAAAAATGCCAGTACAAAGCAAACCATGTTATAAAGGCTGCATTGCCAGATATAAGAAAGCTGAGTTATTGGTCAGTATAAAAGGAATGAAAACAACAGCCAAAATTATGGTTTATATTTTTTCTAGTCAGGACAGGCCAATATATTTCCTAGACAAACCTGCTGAGATTCTGCAGGCAGTGCAGCAAGGCTGAGAGAATGGTTATTTTACAGTGTGTGCAAACCTACACCATGTCCTTCATCAGTTTTTGTCCTGCTTGTTAGCCTAATAAAGGGAACTTTCAGACAAAAGATGCCTTGTTATCTTTATTAATCAAATATATTAAGGAACGAGGAGGAACAGGCGATTGCCCTAGTTTATGTGGAGAGTAGGTGATTGAATATTACTGAGTCTACATTTCAGTAGAATTAATGTTACTCAGTATCAGAGTATTATGTGCTGTAATTTAAACACTGTGGATAAATCCTCTTCAGTCTACAAAGCATTTTTCTTCAGGCTTCTCTGTGCTTTTTTTTCTAACATCAATAGCAGTTATGTGTATGCAGCAAGAGCACAACTTGTGTCATTAAAATCCTGTTTGCTCTTTGTTCAGAAAAATATTGGTCTTTATATGGAAATACTGTATTTGTGCATAGACAAACACGTTCCTTACACATATGTCCTCTGCAGAAGTATCTTAGATCATACTCAGTGGAGGAAGCACTAGTAAAATACTCAGTACAGTTACCTGAAAAGGAAAAATGTTGGTTATTGCAGTGTTGTGTTTTATATATATTCATGGGATATAAAATGTAGAATTCAGGTCACGTAGGCAGGAAATATTGTAATTCCTAGAGTTTCTCTGAAACTTTTGCTAAAGCTGTCCTTTTTTGTCTATTTCAAATTTTTCATGTTAACATGCAAAAAAGAAAATTTATTTTCTGTGATGATGAAATAAAGGCAAACCAGGATAGAATATCAGTTGTTATGTGCTATATAACATTTCATTTTAGATTTAAACAGCTGATATAGATTTTATTTTGAAAGGTTGACATCCTTCTTGGAACAGGTTATGGAATGTTCACATCATACAAAAATATATATATATAACTTTCAGATTCACTGAGGGCTCCCTTATACCTATATAATATTTTTTGTTATGACTGTTTCCACTGTTAGTTGGGAAAGTTACATTAAGTATCACTGTAAGTATGGGAAATTCTGAATGCCTCTGGTTTTTGTAAATATTTTGACAGAATTTAATAGTGAAGGGAGGGAATTATTGCAAAGAAAACCAATTGTAAAATATTTAGAAATAAAACTAAGGTTTAAAAATCATAACATAAGTTTCTTGATTTAATGAGCTACATCTCATTTTATAGTCAATTTAGCGCACCTTTGTGTTTTTGTATGTGGAAACGTGTGTATGTGTCCATGCACGTATATGTAAAATTGAGGCAGTACTGCACAGTAACGACTTGTTCATGACTAGGCAGAGAAGTTCCATGTATGAAATGAGGGCTTGAATGGGAATCATGTTAGAAATACTTTTTGTAACTTTTTTAAAACTGTGGTGTAAAGTACATCAGAAATGCTTCAGTGTGATCTCTGCAATAATGTATAGATTAAAGACACTGATAACTGAGTATGTTCTATTTCCCTGCTTTTTTCAGACAGCGCCAGGATTGCTTGGATACCAGTCTGCTTTGGTCATTTTACTCAGATTTTATCTACGATAGGGTACAATGTCTAATAGAGGTTTTCATTCTTAAATCCAAACACATTGTCAATGTCATGGAGTTCTCTACTCCACATCAAAAAGGGAGAAGGATACATTTTTGAGCATTACACTGAAGAGAAAAGAGTTTTCAGTGAAGAAAACTCACTTTCAGTGAAGATTTCTCACTACTTGTGTTTAGTTTTAGCAACTGGTCTGGTATGTTGGAGCTTTGTACACATTGAAAAGGTGCCTGCATTGATCAGCTACTTAATTACCATTGATTCTCAGTGTGAGTACATAATCTCATGGCACAGCCTGAGTAACAATTGTTAACATTTGACTAATCAATTAACTATTTCAGTATTCATGAAGGGAACAGATAAGACTGATTCTCATTTGAAAATCAGCACTGTAGAAGAAATACCAGTTTCCCTAATTTAATAGTAAACATTTAAATTTCTTCAGCTGAAATATATGAGACACCTTGATTTTCTACGTCCTGTATGTAAATGTATCAAATACTCAAATCCTCACAGGGAGACTATGGCTCAGAGGAAATGTTAAGCAGCAACATATGCTTACTGTGATCCTTCCAAGTGTGTATAATCTTCATTATTTCACCCTTGTGTTCAAATCTTGCATCAGTTCAGCATTTCTAATGAAGTAAATTTAGGACTTGTAAAAAATACTACATTGACAGAAATGGAAATTTAGTCTTCCTACTTATCTGCTAAATGCATGAGCACGGGCAGACACAGATGAGAACATCAACACATTTCTTCCAGTGGCACAGTGGCTCTGGAGGAACTCTACGAAGGTCTGGATCATAATTCAGCTCCTTGGCCAACTGCTGCTTGACATGTGTTTAGGGCAGATGACAGATGCTGTTCAGGATGAGTGTTTCTGCAGCTTTGTTGTCTGTCCCTGCAAAGCGCTTTTCTGGACAGTCTGTATTTCACACGTCTGTTTCTGCACTGTGGAACGGGAGAAGAGCCACGGCTGAGGTCTAGCTCGGGATGCTGCAGTGATCTTACTGGGGGGCCTGGTACCACTTTAATGGTGGGAGCTACGCAGTTGCACACAACGCTGGCTTTGATGTGAGAGCTCGTGCTGGCCGGTGCTAATGGGGGCGAAAGCCTCTTATTCCCCTGTCAATTCACAGGAAAACTTCCCTTTCATCTGTTAACCTTTCGGCACTGGTGACCTAGAGATGGATATGCCTGCAGTTTGTTACCAGGTTCTTTGTTGATTTAGTTTTTCTTATTAACAAGTTCTGTAATCATGCATTGTGAAAATACTACTACACTTCAATAACATTACCCATCTTGAAAGAGTTGCAGGGAAATAGGATTTCAGTGAATTGCTAAAAAATATTTTTCTGTTTAACATAACAATACCTATACTTTGTAGTAAAGTGCAGATACTGGGGAATTTTCAGTACACACAATTTTATCAGTACATACAGCTTGTTTTCCTGAGTATGCTTTAAGAAGCTTTGCATTTCTGAAGTTAAAACTTTAACCATTGTTTAGATTGCCTTGTATCCCCCAGAGTTACCATCTTTTTAACCAGTTCATGATTTAAGGGAGAGGGATTTTCCAAAAAAACAACCACAACCCGACCAATCAACAAAACTTCTGTAGAGGAACTGAAGTCAGATTTTTTTTAAGCAGAATAAAATAGATTTTGTTGTTTTCACTGGTTAATAGTTCTTTAGTTTTCTTGATAAATACTGCACATAATGTGTTCATCTTCAATTTAATATTTCAGTATGTTAAAGTTTACGATGACATAAACATTTTCTTGTCGAGTAGTCCCTGTGTGACTGAAGTCACTAAAAACAAGGGTCCTGATCTCCTTCACAGTTTTGTAAATCAAGGGAATTCTTTTCAAGCCAGTGGAATTAAAGTTGCATGAGATCACAGTGAAGTCCAGGGATATTACTTGTGATCATTAACCTTAATATAGGCTGGAGAACTGGATCCGTCTGTGTGCAGAAGAGCCATATGCTGAGAGTAATACTCGGAAAGCTCGTAGAGGTGATGGATGGATTCTTCAAACTTTAACACGTAATGACTAGTACATACTTAGATGTCAGTGGATGTAGCAGAATATGAGCAGGAATGGCAGACATAGCCAGCTGTTCCATATGCATGCTATATTTGGCCCACTAGATTTATAATGTGCTCTCAGTCACTGGCATGTCTTCATTCAGCTTCATCAAGTACGAGACACATTGTTCCTGCCTTTACTCACTGCCTTCCTCTTCCTCCAAAACCGAAAATTCCTGCAGGTGCAGAAATCCTTTCAAATGTGGTCTTATAGCAAAGAAATCGGTTGTGAGAGTTGATATCCAAGAAAAGTTCAAGCATTTGCAGTAAGTTTTGACGATCACGGTTTCTAATCCTAAAGTAATTGATTTAAGTAGTAGTGGAGGTTTTGAAACGTAACATCCACAACATATAGACTATGTTCCCCCTTAAATAAGGTTCTTTTCTAAGTCATTAAATAATAATTTAGTACAAATTGAAGCTTTTTTGTAAGGTGAAAGATCTGATGAAGTAACCAGCTACAGAAAAACACCACCAACACAAATATAGTGGGGGTTTTTTCCCAAGAATAGTAAACCTGATCTTGAACCACATTATGTTCTAACTCAAAGATCAGGTTCCCAGGGATGTTGGAAAAATGTTCATTACTTTCCTTTTTGTTCTCCCTGTAGTGGCTTTATTTTAGGCCTCCATTTTACATTTTATTTTCTGAAACTTTATGGATGAAAGTACTTCTTAAGTGTGATCTTGTATATTTATTACTTTTTAACTGATTAGCAAAACTGACTGGAATACTTCTATCAGGCTATATTTCTGAAAAAAAGCTCAGACAAATTTCTATAGTAGGATTGCTAGTTACCCTAACACACTAGAGAAAACATGATTTTTGAATTTGCTTTAGACCTTAACCTGTTGGCTGTTCCTGAACTGGGCAAGAAAGAAGTGTCATCTGTCAGATATTTGTGTTCTTCATTCAAAGTATTGCTGCAAGCACTTACATTTATTTTCTCCACGCTGTCAAGCTGTGATTTCTTTTTGCAATGACACTTTTATCTGTTTATTTTGGAATGCTCAGACTTGAAGTGACTAGTTCTTCAAAATTCTCAGTTATATGTTTTAAAATAATTTCTATATCAGTGTAGCTACAGATGCGAAGTGAGTGTTTTTCTTCTTCAGATTATAAATCTGAATCTCCAGTAATGCTTTCTAAGCATTATTTCTGCTGTCCAGCTACACGATATGTATAAAAATGAAGTAAAAAAAAAGGTGTTATTTAGAGTGATTCACCCACTGTAAATAGAAATGAGAGTATGGTGAAAAAGAACATAGAGTGGTACCTTTTACTTCTCGTGTAATGAGAGTGTCCTTTGATGAGGTGTGGGACATGGAGATAGATGCAAAAATGCTGCAAATCGCTCCAACCAGGGGCTGTTCAGGTCTCATTCCCAGGGATCTGACAATGGCTATCTTGCTGGCTTCTTCACCAGACCATGTCACCTCTGTGCATCAGCCTGGCAAATCCAGGACTGGGGAGTGTGTCCCAGGATCACAACAGGGCAGCTTCTTCAACCCCCACGTCTACGTTACTCTCCCAGTGGAAGCTAGGCCTTGTAGACCCCCTTCCCATCCCTCTGTGGGGTGGAGTATACATTATTTTCAGTCTGCTTTTATAATTCTGCTCCTGGAGGTAGAGTAATTTTTTTCTGATTGAACTTCTGTCTTCTGTAATTCAGAAATGAAACTGCAGGCTCAAAATAATAGAATTTGGTAGCTACTTCCACTTCATGTTGTTCTTTGAGCTTTTGCCATGTATTTCAGAGATGGCACATGTTTCTTTCAGAGGTTTTCAAACTGATGCAATGTCTAACTGGCCACACTTTGCATAGGTAGATTGATGAAATACTGGTTAGTCGCCATTTACAGGGAAGAAGCAGTGGGCTTATAAATATTTAGTTAAGGAAATTGTCTATGTTTCTCTTTCCCAAAAGGGAATGTTCTCATTTGTGGTCCAGATCCCCACCAATGTGGTGACAGCAATATCAGTGTAATTGAGGGAAGAAAAGGAAGTGGTATAAGGAGTGCTCTGAAACTTTTGACAGGAATGTATGTTGTGCTGCTACTCATCTGGATGCTCTGACTTACCATTCATCCATGGCATTAGGAGAGTTCAAAGCTACCTTTTCTGGCCAAAGTGGAGCACTGAGTGAGGATGTAGTAGCCAGGTAACACAGGCAACTGCCAAATGTGTGGCTGCCACATTTGCCAAATGTATGTGATTGGCAGAAGCTACTTATATTTTCAAATCTGTTAATTATTGACAGTTCTGGCAGCGTTGATGGCTGCAGTCCATCTTTTTTGATAAGCATTATGTAAAAAGAATGGATTTTTGCTTTCTGTAGCTTAAGACTCTGCCATGGTATTTTTAATACGTTCAACTCACTACTTTTATAATCCCTTAGAAATTTGCACTGAAATAATTAAATCTGTTTTATTTTCCCAACATGCTACTTATGTATTTCCTTATGGTATAAAGAATTGTTTGCTAATGCTGTACTGTGAGCAACTGAGTCATAGAAAATAGAAAAAAATGGAAAACTCTCCTCTCTTGGAAGAGGGAGTGTTTATTTACAAAATTTATGTGGACTTAGGAAACAGAGGAGGAAGAAGTATAATGTAGTCCCAAAACAAAGTACTGCTGTGTAAATTCTAGGACTTACTCACACAGGTATCATGGATCCTAAAATGAGTTCGGCATAGGAGAGAGGAGGTAGAAATGTAAGAATACGGGCTGGAACCTAACCCACAATGCCATTGCTTTGGAATAGTCACACAGTATTCACTATGTGCATTTTGGTAAATGTATATTTTGGTAAAAAGAGTGCTTTTAAAATCTAAAACTGTTCTGAAAATTAATTAAAATAAGATATATTTATTCCTGTTTTAAATTTTGTTCTAGTGTTGCAGTGGGTGTTTTGCTGTTGTTTGTTTATGGGATATTTATTATTCCATTTTAAATGTATTAGTACACACGTAAAGAGCAGCGTCTACTTGAAAACAGAAATCTGTTTAAAATTAAGTCAAATGTGCTCCACTTTTAACTGGCTCCAGTTTAGTTATAGACATTTTATTAGGAGTCTAAAATAAACGCAAACCTCTTTCTGCACAGCCAGTTATATTATT
Organism: Burhinus oedicnemus; assembly: GCA_008921705.1. Lineage (NCBI taxonomy): Eukaryota > Metazoa > Chordata > Aves > Charadriiformes > Burhinidae > Burhinus > Burhinus oedicnemus. Next base: position 734,455 of record VFFE01007699.1, read on the forward strand.
CCTTGAGAGGTCTCGGCTAGTAAGTGACAGTGGAGTCAGGTCAGCTGCAGGAACTGGGTGGTATAAAGTCCATCCTGTTGCTGAGCAAGTTCCAGATGGAGCTCATAGAACAGCCGTTAAGTCTGGAACGGGAGATAATAGCCACCATAATAAAAGTTTTTAAAATTATCTGGATAATAAATCTGATAAATGGGCATGGATGCTCAAAGGATACTAAGGTTTCTTCTTGAGTTATCTCAGTCAGTTATTCAGTCTTTCAGCTGAATGCATTCACCTTAGCTATATCATTCAAGGGTGCAACTCATTGATCTGCTTTTATGATTTCTTTACAAAGTGAGAATTTTCTCATTATTCCCTCTGAAAAATAGATCTACAAAGATGAAGTTTCATGGACCCAGCAAGATTCCTAAGTGTCCAGTGCAAGCAATAAATCTCACCCAAGCATAGACTCACCCCATGGACTACCTGATTAAACACTACAGTCTTCATTCTTCACAGCAGTGGCTGCCTGTCACCTCCTTTTTCTGAATACCTCTATAGATAGGGATGAGTTGTGCCAGATGAAGCATGAAGGCAGAAAACAGCCAACTGAATGACACAAGACACACTTGGATGTCAACTATCAGCAGCACAAGAAACTCTTTTATGAGTCTGTTACATCTTTGATGTAACCCAGAGATCTTTCACTCTTTACAAGAGTAGTCACAGAATAGTCAGTGACAATATATCTTAACCAGATGCATAAAGGATAATGCCAAAACAGAGCATTGCCGTCAGTTGACATGCATTCATAGATGCAGTGCAATAGCTGCTAATTATTAAATGAGACAATTTAGGAAGCTAGATGCCTGTGTAGTCCAGAGAAACCCGTATGTGAATAACAACTCTCAGTAAGCAGAACCACGTACTAACCGCGTGTTTTGTCCCTGACCATAGACCTTAGCAAAGCATATTATGAAGGGCTTTAGCCCCAGTTCTCAGTGTTTTGCTCAATTTCAGAGACTGAAGCTCTGGAAGCTTACAGGAACGATCATGTTGGCCCTATGAGGGAGACTCAAATCGCTCATGTATGTTCATACCATTACTGCCTAAGTCCCCAGCGTCTTTTGTAAGGACAGGCGAAATCGAGGAACACCCTCTGAGCAAGCAAAAATAGCACAAACAGGATGTTACTCAAAAGGATACTTTAACATTCTGAAACATAATAGTCTTCCCATTGCCAGTACTGTAGGCTGCAACCAGGATAATTTTTTATGGTAAAATGTGACATTTTAGAACTCTTTTTAACATTGTACTAGTTCTGGTTAGGCAATGGGAAAAGCAATAGCTATACAAAGTGGGGGCTTCTTCATATTCCTGTTAGAATTGAAAGTCATCCTACTTACAGATCTTTCAGCTCAGAAATAACTGAGAGCAATATATTATTTATTGGCTGTCTACTACATATGGTTGGTGTAGGCGACAAACTGACTCTACTACGTCCTTTCAGACAGAGCTAAAATCATGAGTTTTTCACAACAGAAGGAGTTATAATTCTACTGCATGAATATTTTCTAATTCTTTACACTTTGACAGTGAAGGAAACAAAATGCAGTGGTCCAGTATATCCAATACGGTATAGATAATGTGACCTGTAAGAATCTCTTACCCTTTTGGATCAGATATGCGTCTTAAGAGGGTATTATTCATATTATTAAAAGGACAACATCAGAATTTGCTGGGTTTAAGTTATCTTGAAAAATAGAATCTGATTTGAAAAGAAGCTTGCCAAAGTTCAGCCACATAAAGGCAGTGGTAGATGGAAAGATAATTTTAAAGAATCTAAATAATTCTTGATTAGTGGGAAATGGATCATAAGCTGGAGGGCTTCCTTACCTTGTCTATAAAGGTAGATGCCTTGAAGCACTGAGATCCACATGTCTAACTGGAGCAAATGGTGATATGGAGTACTCAAAACTTGCTAAAATTAACCCCAAGGTGCGCAATGGAGAATGGAAATCAATGTCTCATGATTTTTGCAAATAAACAAAGATCCTTCCTATGCTCGGACATAGTGTTTACCTAGGTTTAGTGAAGTTTCACATTCAGGTCAAGGTTACATTCCACATACTTCCAGATTTCTACCTTTACTTGTCCATGAGTGCATACAGAATCTGTATCATTTCTATCAACAGTAGATCTTAAGTAGTCTTTAAGACATTTATGGCCTTTTCAAAAAAAGGACAGAATGAAACAAATGTAGCAGAGAAACATCTGTGCTGCAGGATAGTTTCCACATAGTGAAAGTCTGGGTGTAGGCATATGAAAGTTGCTTAAAATACCTTTGTTTCTGTGTATCCACATCAGAGAGTTTTCTGGGTTAAGCCCAGTCCCCAGGGGTGGCTATGGTTCAATTTACATACAACGCAAGTGTGTTCTGGCTCCAATGGGCCTCTAGAGATGGCTGTGCTAGACAAAGATTGCTAGAAAGCTGATCATTCTTCCTTTGCTCCCTTTGGCGTGCAGTCATCTCCTCCCAGATGCCCCCTCTAGCCTTCGGTGGGTAGAAAACCCACAGTACCAACTGAATGCCCATGCTTCTTTTTTGGGCAGTTTTCATCAATGCTGCTATAATTTATGTAGGCCCAGTGATCATTCCTGAGTTTTTAATCTGTTTCTGAAGTAAACATGGCTTTTAAGGTCAGGTTGTCTCTTTGCCCTATTGACAGTCTTTTCCAGTAAGACTTAGCCTGTTTCAAATACAAAGAAGTTTCAAAATCATTAAGTTACTACAAAGTTTTGTAAAAGTACACACTACATTTGAGAAGAGATTTGTTAGTAGTCCCACAACTACTAACAAATGCGCTGATGAGGGTGCAAACGTGCTGTTAGGTTCATGAGAATCCACACAGAGCTGAGCTGCAAGAAATGGTGTTTCAGAAGTTCAGAATTGCTATGACTTAATTTTTGGGTTTTGTACCATGTTCTTTTATAGTAAATTGTTGACATTTAACAGAGTGATGACATTTCCTTTTTTGTAGTCACATATTCAGGAGAGTATATTTATACAAGTAAAAGGAAAATACCGAATCTTTAACAGGTCATGTGTACTAATATTTTTTGACTTTAAAACCCCACAAGTTTTATGGCTCAGTCAATACTTAATCATGAACTTTTAAAATTTACAGGGGAGTGAAAATGAAGCAAGTAGCCTGATCTTCTGTGTTTCACTGCTGTTTTTTCACACTAAGGACTTTTCTTTCATGATGAAGTCAGTATCTGATATCTCAGTCACATGGGTTTTGACTACAGGTTACCTAGGAACAGTAGAGCAATTCTAAACATAAGAAAGATGAACTTCGACCTTCTTTGTAGCAGATGGAACATTTTGTGAGCAACTGGTCATGTGTAAATGTTAACTTGTTTGCCTTTCTTAGTAACCAACAAATGAACAACATATGCCTTTATTTTTCATTTTGCAAAGAGTACAGGGTTTTTTTTTTGGGGGGGGAGCGTGTTTTGAAGAGCGTAGTCTTCAACTACTGTGCACGAAATACTCTGTTCATTAGAACAGAGTAAAATCTGTCTGTGTTGCCTCTGTATCAACTGCACAGCATGTTTGGAAAATTAACATTAACAAACATTACTTATGTGTGAGGTTGTCAACATTTAATTAAGAGGGCCCTCTACATTTTAGGAAGACACTGTTTGCATATATGTAATAAAAGGTTCAAATTTAAATACTGTACAATTAGTTTCCGTGAAAAAAATGACTTTTGCAGACCCCTACAATAGACAGTTTAAAGAAATAACTATTCTGTGTTTAAATTGTGCTCCTTAGTATTTTAAACAGATGGCAATGGCTTTCCTCTTGATTATAACTTTGAGGCATGCTTTACTAAATGGAATCAGCGGGGTTCATTAAGGTCCCATTTGATGTATCAGTATTATAAAAATACCATGTTAATTATCCTCAAACGTTGCAAGTTACCTCCATTTTCCTGCAATCAGAAGATGAGAGAAACCCTGTGAAGCAAATTAGTCCTAATTGAAAGAGGACTGATTAATATTTAAATAAGGCATTGTGTGAGGGATTCTGCCATGAGAAAAATAGGCTGAACATCTGAATTAATTGCATAGCAGGTTAAATTAAATTTCATATAATGGGTTGGAAGATGAGTTGGCACAGTGCTTTAGCAGGGAGCACAATGGCTGAAATACCAGTCTTTTCTTTCACTCTTGGCTGGATTCCACTGAGGTCCTTGTAGCCCTTACCTCTTTGTTGTCTTTCTTTCAATACAAACAAAGGTACTAACAGAAAATTGCAACCACATTTTAAAAAATGTTAATCCTTTTTGGGAGACAGCACCTGTCTACATTTTCTCCATTTCTCTTCCACCTTGGCTGCAAAACTGGGAAACATTAGTATCTTTTTCCTTGCCAGGTTTAATGAGGATTGATGTCATAAAATGCTAATGGCTGGAATATAGTTAGAACTGTGCTATTAGTGGGTTATCACTGTCTGACATTTTCACTGCACGGGAGCATACATGTGGAGCCTGTTTAAAGTGATTGGGTTACTTAAGGGTCCCTGTTAGGGATATTTAATCCAACATAAATTACTTATGCACTTTGTTAGTGTTCAAAGGAAGAGTGTCACGTTGTACATGTTGGCAGTTTTCCAGTCAAGAGCTGTTAATTACTGTACAGCTAGTGAATACATTTTGTGGCAATGGAAGCCAAAGGGGGAAAAAACCTATATCTATATTCCATCTAACTAAAAATGAATAGATTGGAGTGCAGGGGAAAAAGTAGACTGAAGTCATTTTCACCCTTAGGAGTTACAATGCCATTTGTTTTCATTTTGAAAATAAAAACAAATGACAGTATGATTCCCTGAGGGGGAAGTACTTTAGCTATAAAGAATCCCTGCCAAAACCAAGCTATTATCTATTTGTATGCTGATAAGAAAAAAGCATGTTCTCCAAAGCTCTAATTCATCTACATCTCTGCAGAGTTCAAGGTTCACTAAGATACTCTTTGCTTATCATATTAAATGCACGTGATAACCAGGAAAATGGCTGATAACTATAGTACCCATTTCTTTTTGACACGCAGTTTAGTATAGTCAAATTACTTTATATTGCCACTCTTATATTAACAAATACTGTTCTTGCCAAGGCTTGTGGGCTTTTAGTGGTGTAGAGGCCCAGTAAATAGCAAGTATCTTGTGATATTATCATGTGGTTCAACTTTGGGAACTAGCCATAAGAAATAACTTCGAAGAGTTAAACACTTTTTATATGGAAGCTCATGGATCATACAACTGTGCTAGGGGAAAAATGCATAGTTCTGTTAGCAAAGTTACTGTATGGTCTACAAATAAAGAGCCTGTTATACCCTTGATCTCTACAAAATGGAAATAAGGTTTGAACATGGCCTAAAGTGATATCTTTATTTCATTTTATTATCTAACTGCAGTGCTACTTATGAAGTTGTCCATATGAAGTTCATAACGAAGATAACTCCATTTTCTGTCTATATTATTGAAATTGCTAAAGGCACAATATATGCATGATTGTAGTTATGTAAACACTCCATTTCTCAAATGCATCATTTATGAAGCTACAGGGGAAAAGTGGAATATCTTGCCTTTGCATAATAATCCATCCTACCAAAGTTTTCTTTTTGGAGCTAAACCCAAAAGTTTTCTTTTAAAGTGTTATGCAAACTCTGTCATTACAGTCATTATTCATTTGACTAAAATTCTCTTTCCTCCTTGGGCCTCATCAGACTTCGAGTTTGTGATCTCTAAATATGTACTGAAATACCCAACTGTCCTTGACTCTCCCCTTTTCCTGGTGAGAGCTGATCCTCAGGATGGAGAGGTAGATTCGGAGACTGAAGTGTGTTTGGTGTTTGAGAAAATAGTCAAAGCTATATATTATTTTTCATACAAGGACTCTAGATGGCTTGGTTTTGTGTTTGATGCAGATTGTTTTCATCATAAGTCCGAGATATATATAAATAAGAACACGTGCATTATATATGCAGCTGGTTTATGTAACCAGTGGTTCTGACTAGTGCCCTTTGCTCTGCCTCAACTCTTTTTTTAATTTGCAACACCAGCTCCTACTAGTTGGTCTTCATATATACTATAGATCTTCAGGTCAGGGACTTACTTCAGTGTTTGCACCACACCTTGCATAACTGAATTGATTTGGCTTACTGGTAGTGGTTACTAGAGTAAAACCACTTGATAACATGTTTTGTGCAATGCTTATACCCGTAGTCATGCAGAGATTTAAGTAACTAAATTTTCTGTTAAGAATGCCTGAATTGCCACCCAGCCAGTTTGCATCTTTAGCATCTGAAAATACCCACACAGGGAGATGCTCAGTTCTTGTACTGCTTGTAGCCATAAAAGCAGCTATTTCAGTGAAAAACTCAAATTCATCCTACTTAAGGCTGTTCAGGGTTTACAGTCTAGGTATATTTTATCCATTAGTTCCTTTTAGGCAGAATCTGTGCTTCCTGAGCAGAGGCCAGCACCCAAGACTCCTTCCTGGTAAAGGGCTATAACCATTAGGAAAGGAGAACCTAACCATTTGCGTTTATGATGATCATTTTGAGAGTCATATCCCATTTCCTTTTGTACATCATGACTTCTGCTTTGGAAAGCTCTACTGTAGGGTGTGATACAAAAAGCTGGCATAGCCACACTATCACCTTAAATGTACTCAGAAGAAAAAGTTGGATGCCTGTCCATGGGTAGGACTTTTGAGCTGTTGACAGGACTTCAACAGAGATGGATTTTGATTTAATCTCTCAAAATGTTGGTTTTTCTGGATTTCATTCTTGGGTTCCTGACTTTCATCATTGATGGGACTGAATAGGCTAACTCCGGTTTTGGGGTTTCATTTTGGGACCTGTATACCTGTCTTTTTCAATACTCAGTTACATTTCCTAAGCATGAATTCGAGAACATTAAAGCCTAGAATAGATACATTTAAAAATTAATAATTAGATGATTTATTTTTATTAAAAGCACTTTTTTGTTATATAGTTCTAATTTCCTTATTAAAAAGTCAATCTTTGTAAACAGTATGAAATAATCTAATGAAATAAATATGACAATGTTCAATATCTCTACTAATTAAAGAAATCATATGAATATGAATCACTGTTCCAAATCATTGATATGGATTATTTGCCTGGCTGTGAAAATTGAATGATGTTTCATATTTGTACCGTTAGTTAATTTGATTATCAAAATATTTCCCCAAAGAATTAGAACATTAGTATTGTTTCTTTAAATACAAAATTAATAGTCATTGTTATTATCTCAAAATCAAATACTTATTTTACAGTGTTTATTGATATTTTTCTCAAATCAATGGTTACATAGAAGCAAATGATCTACTTTGGTTTTGTAATTCTTTCAAATGATATTTTACTTCAGGTGAAGATTTTTAGTATAGTGAAATACATTCCTTGAATAGCAGTTTTTCATTAAAGCCTGTCTTCCCAACAAATGTTTTAATTTGTAATCCTGTGCCTAGTAATTTTCAGTTTAAGGAAATGAGTTAAGATGGGCTTCATATTACAGTTTTGGTTTTGCAGGGCCTCTCTCTTCTGTATATTTTCACGTGGCTCTCAGGGCTGTCTCTGGCAAGGAGGAAGCACGGTGGTAGTCAGGTCGCGTTCGGACCTTGGATGCGAAGGAGCTGCTTGAAACTTAGGCAAGACCCAGCTGAACCTGAAAGGATGAAGGGTCTTGCAAGTTTCTTTCCCTAGTCTACCGTCCATGCAACAGGTACATAAATTAGGCAGGACCTGCAACACCTAGGAAAGCCTTTTCCTATTTAGGCTATTTCTGTCCTTTCAGAACGTGATGGCAAAAACTAACTCCTCCTGGAGTTCAAATCACAAGACAGGATATTTTTAATCATTGGTTCTATATAACTGACTAGTATAGTAAGCTCTTACCTGCTTTCAAATACAGGTGGTCATTAATGACTGTATGCTAATAAAGAAATAAGGAATGGCATCTTACTAGGTTTTTTTCCTATTACAAAAATTGTGCTTGACTTAATCCGGGAAAAAAGTGAAATGTTGAAATGTGTTAAATAGAGGGAATGTTGATTGTTGAATTCTTCTTGGAGCTACATGTGAACTACCAGATAAGCTATTCTCCTTTATGAAACTCAAGAAACTGGATGTGTTCAGAGATGAAGCACTAGGCATCTAGGCAATAACGTATTAACAGAAAATAAGGAGTCACTTGGAGTCTTCCGTTAGGCACAAACTGAGTAGGCATTTTCACATGCGGATCTGTGTTCTGAAATCTGTGCAAGTACCATTTTAGACACTTGTGTCATGAAGTTCCAGCTCTCAGAGTGGTTTTTCTCAGATTTTTTTAAGCAGCAGACTGGAGACCTAGCATGGAAGGTCTTAGAGGAAAGAGCATACGGTATCAAAGATGAGGGTGAGGGTCTACATGTATGTTCCGGTATATGGAAATTAATAAATCACATGTCTCAAAAGGCATCTTCAGAAGGAAGTGGAGCTTTTACCAGGAGCAGGTGGACTGAATTTGTGTTGAATTAAGCAAGGCTTTTTAAATTACCCCAAAATTTAGAGTGGTGTTTCAAGCTTAAATAAAGCTAAAACACAAAGCAAAGGTTTTACACTAGACTTAAATGAACTGCATGATCCTTGACATATATTTCCTGCCAACAAAATAAACCCATGGGGTTGTAAGCTTAAACCACGGTTGTGTAGGACAGTCGTTAACCATGATCAAGCTATTTATCCTCAAATCTCATTTCTCACTATCTTTTTCCTGCCATAGAGAATTACAAGGAAAGCACAGTTGACAATTAAATCATTAAAATATTATCTAGAGTTGATTTAAGGATAACATATCGTTTGGACAATGCAATGTAAATACCTCATATTTCAAGAATACATATGGGAAAAATTTTTTGCTCAGCACACTTGAATCTCCTGATGCCGTTCTAATTTTTTCATGGATGATAACACATCAGATTATAAAAAAAGTTTTGATATCTGCATTTTTAATCCCAGAAAATATGAAATCAGCTAAATATGTTACACCAGTCTTGAAGAGTATTTACACTGTTGTGATTAGTGTATTTTAGAAGTGTTACTATGCAGTTTAAAATAAATTAACAATCTGCTCAAAATCTTTTGGTATGTAGATCAGATGCTCCAATCTGTCATTCATATTGTATATATACACACATTTATTTACATATAGGCTTACATACCTTCAGGAACTTTTTTCTTTCAGAATTTGAGCTATAATTTGTCAAACTATTTCTATGGGGTTTTTTATTCCATAGTATCTTTTTATAGCATTTTAATACTAGCACTTTCTTTTCAAACTTCAGCTTTGAAGGCACTTCCACCAAATGTGTGAACCTCTCTATCTGCAGGATGTCCATGTTTGTTTCTGAGAGGCTCCAAATTGGTAGCAATCAACTTGAAAGTGTGTAGTAGCTGTCAAATCTCAGAACATGCTGCAGATGATCTTATGACTGATTTAGCACATACTGGGAGCCAAAGTAATACAAAATAATTGGCTGTTTTCCCCTTCTGTGTTTGATGGCTAGGAACCTGATCCTCAAAGACGGTGTCTCAACTGGGGGAATGTGTAAATACTTCCAAACTCCCAGAACTGCATGTGTGCTGAGGCTGGTCTCAGCTCCATCTCAGAGCAAGTTTGGGGAGCTCACCATTTGTCTCGCATGCTGAGGTCGCACAGGAGGGAGTCCGTGCACACTCTGGCCAAGTCTCTGGTCTGAAGAGTTTGGTAATCAAAACCACAGTCTAGGCTGGGGGGAATGTCTTGGTGTTAGTTGCTGATTCTTGACCTGACCTAGCTTGTCCTAAAAACACTGTGGGCTGCATGAAGTCTCTGGGATTAATATTCAGCCCTTGACTCTGTCGTGCGACCACCACTGTTTTCCCCATCCTGGTTCAGCAAGCAAGGGAGTGAAAGGGTAGGCACAGGGAGCACCGGGCTGCCCTAGAGAAGACCCGTGAGTGCCCAGATGGCACAAGAGGCAGCTCCAGGCTTGTTGCTGCTTGCTGTTCGAAGGAAGAGGATCTGAGCTGGAATCTGTCATCTTAGTGAGCTCCAGCTAGGCTTTATGGCATGTGGCAGCCCTCCAGCCTAATTCTGGAGTAGTGCTGCTAAAATCAGCGGAGTTAGAGGTTGAGGTGGAGGTTCAGGCTTCACCTACACTTTCCATGATGAGTGGCTTGTGTCTTCATTTTATTTGCTCTTTCAAACACAATGTTCAATGACAAAATGAAACTGGACAGATCATAGACAAATCAGGAAAACCATAAGACAATAATGGTCTCTGCACTAACTTTTGCCTGCTGTGTTAGTCTTGGGTGATGGCTTATGAGCTGTGATAGTTTTCTGAGGGGTTTTACTACAAGAAGAGTTATGTGTAAAGGGACATCATACAGTTCTTCTGCAAAGATGTTGCAATGAAGGTGTGTTAGAATACCTCAAGTTTTGACTCAATCAAAAATTATCCATTATAAGACCCATTCTCTGTTGGGACAAAGTCCTCTTTTATAGCAATTTATTTTCGCTAGTGATGCTTCTGAGGCTCTTCTATCTTAAGAGGCCTATGGTTTGGATGTGCAGGAAATGGCCTAACTGAAACTTAGTAAACGGTGTGACAATGACTTTAGAGCACACTGTTTTAGGCCTACATCCTGCAAAGTGCAGGGCATCTGATGGGAAGTAAAGGGTAGAAATGGCCAAGGACCAAGCAGACCGTTCTTGCTGGTGCTTCCAGAGATGGATGGCGCAGCCTACAGAGTGGGTAGTTGTGTCTGGAGAGGGAGTGTGGTACAGGAACCACACAGTTCATTCCGTGCTTCTGTGGAGCATTTGCCACCACTTTAAAATCCCGTTCCCTGGCAGATGGTTTTCCCCCATCAGGTTTGAACAGAACCTCCCTGACTAGAGTAAGCTAAGCCTATAATAACATGTAAATATTTGCCTTGTTGTTATGCATATCTGGAGACTGGACTGTGTTCCAAATAGAAACAAATCTCTAATTTTGGATGAAAGAGAAGAGCAGAAATTCTGCTACCCTTATGCAGCACAGAGAAATGTCTAAACCATTCAGCAAAGCACTTTCTTTGTTAAATCAAAGTGCACAATGTTGACCCTTTGTAAGAACACTGTTATGCATTTTTAATAGGAGTATTGTGAGAAGTTGAGAAGCTGCATAATGAATTTCAGGCATTTCACTATGTGTTCTGGTTTGTGCCCTCACAGTCAAAAGAGGGGAATAATGTACCTTAAAAATAATGTTAGTAAGTAGTAAGAAACTTCAGAATGCATGAAGTCACCATCTTTAGAGCAAATACATACTATATTCTAATTATAGCATGTAATATTAGCATTTAACTTCTGCTAAAGTGCTCTGAATGTACCATAGAATTTTATAGTGAAAACTTGTTCCAATCACTAACATAAATTTACAGACATCTGCAGAGAACATTAAGATTTGCAATATCACCATAAATAAAGAAAAGTTAATTTTAAGATGTCATGTAGCTAGGTTAAATAGAATGTTCATTTCCCATTCAGCAATTTTGTATCATCTCCAAATAAGTAACTTATGCTAATTTTTCTGTGGCATTTCACAATAAATAGCAAAACCACCTCTCCCCCTCCCTTTCCCCTGCCAAGGTGTAATGTGACTCGGTTACCTCATCTCTTCCCTACAGGGAGGGGCAGTTTATGCCCTAGAGAAGCAAAGTTGGATGTATACCTTCCTTGGAATGCTGCTGTGCAGCCAGAGCAGGGTAAAGGAGCCACAGTACAAATGACAACCTGGCCAGCAGGTACATAAGGGCGAGAGAAGTGGTTGTGGCTCTGGTAGCTCACAGGAAGTAGAGTAATTCCTGGAACAGGAGGATATGAGCCTGTAGAATACGAGTCCTGCTCCTAATGATCTTAAACCCACGTCTTTTTTAGTATAAGGTAATGCTTCTTAATCCCTAGGCAACAGTAAGTGTTACTTACTGAAACTTGCAATATGTAGGGGGAGTTGAAATTATTTTGAAAAGTAAAGTACTTTCCATATTTGAAAAAAACCCCAAAAGTCTAAATGGTTAAAAATATTACAGGAAGCAGGGCTGGAATTTGAAACTGGCATTTGGCATAGATAGACACCTCCTTAAGGAGCTGTAGCTTTACTTAGTCTGCAGAGAAACAATTAAAAAATATCTCTGGGATGTTTGTTATCTCAGTCTGGTAGAATTAGGGGAGCATAATGAAGCCCTTTCCTTTGTGAACTTATGTCACAATGAAAATTTCTTTATTCCCACTATGACAAGAATGTGACTTACTTCCTTTCCCCCTAGAAAAAGTAAAGGGAATGGCAAGTGTCCTGAAAATATTTCTTGGTCAGCTTTTATGTGTGAGATTGTTAGTATTTCCTCCTGACTGGGGGTAAAAGAAGGGAATGGATAGCACTCTGCATGAAACTTGGAAGTTGTAAATCAGAAATTGTATTGTTTCTGAAGTGTTTTTACAATTGCATTATGCTGTGAAGCATTCTATATAATTTAGCCTTTCCCCCACAACAGTAATTACTCTCCCTATCCGTTGGGAGATATTTCTCTTATAATGCCATCCAGGAATGTGAGTTCTGTAAACTGGGAGTTGCTTTCAATAGCTTTCAGTAGCTACCCACAGTGGGCAGTGAGGTTAGAAACATAACTTACCTTTAGCCCATTCACTTTAGTAAAACACATTTTATGGATTTCCTCGTGTGGGTGAAGAAGGCTCATCAGAGGTTAATGTCAAAGCATTGTTGAGGTTGTTTGATTAAAGGAAAATCACAAAGCTAATTTTAGCATATATAGGGGAAGACAGGAAAGGGGAAATAACTAGTTCATTTTAGGGTTGCATAATATCTTCTTTTTCCTGGAAGAAAGGAAGGATGAGGAAAGTGGCTTCCTGTTCTTTAGACCCAAAGTTCAGTGCATATTTTGCAGCATGTGGCAAGCAGCTTGTGCAAAGCTTCTACGCCCCCTCCATGTTCAGGTTAAAGGGAGGGGCAAGAAGAGGCTGAGAACTTGGCTCTGTCATCCAGAGAAGTGGTTGCTGTCGGTACCCAGAACAGTTACGTCTTACTGGGGCTACAGGAATCACAGAAACACGTAATCACAGAATGGTTTGGTTTGGAAGGGACCTTTAAAGATGATCTACTCCAACTCCCCTGCCATGGGCACAGACAACTTTCACTAGATCAGGTTGCTCAAAGCCCCATCCAGCCTTGGCGTTGAACACTACCAGAGATGGGGCATCCACAACGTCTCCGGGCAACCTGTTCCAGGTTCTCATCACCTGCATCGTAAAAAATTTCTTCCTTATATCCAATCTAAATTTACTCTCTTTCTATTTAAAACTGTTGCCCCTTGTCCTGTTACTTCAGGTCCTGGTGAAAAGGCTTTCTCCATCTCTCTTACAAGCCCCCTTTATATATAGAAAGGTCCCAAAAAAGGTCTCCCCGGAGCCTTCTCTTCTCCAGCCTGAACAACCCCAACTTTCTCAGCCCGTCCCAGGAGCAGAGGGAGGAGGGTGGAGGAGCCACATTCTGCTTTCCACTCTGCTCCAAGGAAGCACAGTGGTATGGTGCTCCCTGCTTTGGCTTGCGACAAAGTCCTCTGTGCCATTAAGTTTTGGAGTTGAGGCCAAATACATTTTAAAGAAAATGCAAAAGAGAACGTTGCTGCAGGATTGCCAACTTGGACATATTGTTCTGCCTACTGTAGCTAGGCAGATCATCTGATCTGTTGCTTTCGTTGTGATGTCTGAATATATCTATGTGTTTTCTCTTCATCTGATTAAATTTTGCAAACTATATTCATGTGTACTGGATATAATATGGGCAAAATACAGAATAGTTAAATGGTGAGATTCGTCTGATTTAAGTGAGTACCCTTCAAGTAGATTTACATCGACTTTGCAATGTTACACAGATTTACTAAAAAGTGCCAATTATACATGCAGATAAATGAAAAAAACATTTGCTTGTCAGGAATGTGAGTTTTGATTTTAATTTTGCCCCACACATTCCTAAGATTTAGTACTACAAAAGAAATTTTGACTGGTTTTTGGTCAGTAATCATTTTTATGTTGTCTTATACTTTTGACAGGGGTTTGTATGCACTAAGTAAAAGGTAGGATGAATGGCCTATTTCTGTCTGTTTTCATTACTGTGCTCTTTCTGTGTGCTCCATCTTATTCTCCGTATATGCCTACTGGGACATTAAAGATTCTGTAATTATTTCAATAAGATCAGGGTTATAGATTTTTTGTTCCACTTAGTTGTTTGCTAATAAACCTGCCTCTGTGCTGAAGGCTAACAAATTTCTTATTTAATACTTTACTTTTTTTTACATGATATATTAGAGAACATTTTAAAAGGTCAAGATTGAGCAACTTACTGTTTTCCCTTGCTGCTGAAACAGTCTCAAGGTAGCTCCCTAACTGAAAACTCCAAAGTCATCATCATCCTTTTGAAAACATAAATATTAAAGCTGTTTTGTTTCTTATTTCAGAATTTGAAGGAAATTGGAACAGTTTGAGATATTGGAGTGCTTAAAGTCTAGAATGGTTTTAGCTCTAGTAGGAAGTATATTTGTGGTCTCACAAATAAGAATATGCTAAAGGCGCAACATAAATTGGATAAACTGGAACAATGCAATAATATGTTCTTCACATATCTGCACAGCATTTTCCCTAATATCAAGTTCTTTGACATCTGTGGTGTAAAGCAACATTTTTTAAGCATTTTCACCACACTGTTTCAGCCCGGGGTAGGATGGAGGACTATGTAGGATGGATGCATTACATCCTGCCCCCTAACACTTCAGACCCATGCCCAAAGCTGGGACCCAGCTCAACAGCATTCCCATTTTCAAAGCACTTTGCAGCGTAAGTTCCCTGGTGCCTAAAATTATACTTACTCTTAGATCCAGAAGTGCTGAGTAAATCATTGTCCTTCTCAGGCCTAACTACTATGAAATTGTTCTCAGAAGAGACTGCCTTTTCCTGATGTCACTTACACATTGAAGAGGGATCCCAGGTATCCAATCCAGCTCTGGATTGTGCAGAAGCATTGATTTTCATGTTTCTTTCTGTAGTTGTGCAGCATTTGTCTTAGGAGGTAACTGGCAGTTACTCAGTCCATTCAAGACTCTGATTTATTATTTATTTATTGCCTGCACGAAGCAAAACAATTGACATTAGATCCATCAGTTGTGCAGGGCTAAACCCTTTGTTTCTCAAGCTCGCTAACCGGACATTTTCTCTGACTTTTGCTTGCTCACAGTGACAGCGTGGCAATTACCTTCTTAAAAGACTGTTTTATCTTATGTACCTATGTAGAATGCTGTTCCCAATATTGGCCTTATAATTGTCCTGCGTGTATTTTTACTTAACGTTTTAATGAACAGAGGACCCTGTGAACTGGCCTTGTCAAACCTTTTGGAGATTTGTGGTGCGTTTAGCATGCATCATATGCTTTATAGTGTAAACTGCTATTAGCTCTACTCAACAGCTGAAGCAATTTAGCCAACTGCTCTGCAGATAAATTGCATCTTTGCACTCTGGTCTTTCCTGAGGCCAGATGGAGTTCTGGGACTTGCCCTCAAAAGGAATTTTTTTACTACTTCTTGAGGCCAAACTTCACATACCCTTGATCTTCAAATTATTAGGTGTCCAGTGCTAGCAGACTTCAGGAAATGTGAAGTTACTTTTGAGGATTCAAAACTCCACATGTTTCTATAATGCTTAAGATGTTTCCCATCAAAAACTGTGCAACCCTAGTTAGCACTCATCCATACAGAGCTGGAGTACTTCTGGGAAGGATGAAGATAAACTGGACATAATCCAGAAAAAAAGGCAACAATAATGAAAGATCTAGAATATTAGTTCATGAGGATGAGAGATAATAACCACTCTCAGCTTGTAAAAGGCATAGAGATGAAATGCTGGAAGAGGATACATAGAAATATTATGGTAACTCCCTCATCGGAAGGCTTTTTCTTTAAGAATAGGTTTGGTGGTAATCGGTTGCGAGCTGTCTCCATGTATGTAGCTCTGATCCGTGAAAGAGGCTGGAGATCACCTGAGACATATATTGCCATTACTTATGAGCAAACAGCTAAAGGACTGGGGTATTATGAGCGGTCATGTGTTTATGATAGCATAGGTGTTTAAATTAGGCACTTAACTAGACTCACTGATTTCCCCTCTACACACCCTCACAGGGGAAAGGCAGATGTTAGAGCATTTTAGGATGACCCACTGCTAGACAACAGCAGGGCTTTTATGAGCAGTCTCCAAGGATGCAAATTGCAACTTTTAACACTTGGATTCCTAACCCTGGCTAAGGTTTTGTCTACCTGACAAAACTCCTGTCGTCTTGTATTTGTTACACTCAGCAGTACAGATGAGCTGCTACGTGTCATCCTGGATAACAGATCAGCTTTTGTTGGTAACTTTAATAAAAATCTTTGGCTTAGACATAGATTTTTAGAATTATAAGGTACTGTTCTCATACACAGACTGAACTCATGTGCCCAGAGAGGCCAAGAAATCAATCACACTGAGAAACGTCTGCATCAGAACTTCTGTTTTGTTCACATAGTCTTAACTTAAAGATTGTATTTATGGAAAATACTTCATGTTCCTAGGTAAGTTGCTTCCATGGGATATTACTCTCCACCAAATATGTGTGCGTTCTGTTTGGCATGAATTACCTGTTCCAAATTTTAAAGTTTTGCTCTTTCTGTGTTTATTTATTGATAAAGAACTCCGTAGCACAGATTTCCTTCCTTGAGTTGGTATTTGCAGTTTGTGTTGAAAGCATCTCATAACCTTATTTTCAGTAAATCACTGAAAATGGGATTTATGTAGTCTGACACTCTGAATCATTTCTTTGGCCCCTGATTGTTTCTTAATGCTTCGGGATATTATCTGAAGCGTAGACATGTCAGAAGTGGACGTGATATTCCAATACTGGTCTTACTGGTGACTTGTTGC
Source organism: Burhinus oedicnemus (assembly GCA_008921705.1). Taxonomy (NCBI): domain Eukaryota; kingdom Metazoa; phylum Chordata; class Aves; order Charadriiformes; family Burhinidae; genus Burhinus; species Burhinus oedicnemus. The sequence continues at coordinate 751,553 of VFFE01007699.1, forward strand.
AGAGCTGCTAGCATTCCTTACTCACTCACTTACAGTAGAGCTTTCTTTGCTCTTTCCTACATGGTTCTTACCTACATTACTCTGGCAGTTCATGTGACTTTACATCATGATTGTTTTCCAGCCTGCCATCGTTCATTTATAAAAGCAACATATGCAAAACTGTGTTCAAATGCACTTCAAATGAGTACACTTCCCAGATGCTTTTCTATAGATCATCTTCCTCATTTGCTATTTATGACTTCATCAGCTCTTCACATTTCCTCCAAATTTTACTGAGTGATAGAGATACTGCATAGCATCGGGTTGAGAACGTCATGCCTCAAAGCATTTCTCTGAATGATATTTCCCCATTTGCAATTTTTTTTAGTGATCTGTCAGTTCGTAGGGTTTTGCTGTGTAGTATGGGTTATATTGAGTTTGCACACTATCTAAAAAACTGTGGACTGAAATCTAAAGGATAAGAGAAATATAACTATCTTATGTCGATTCAGTCTTTGCTAGTTAGGCCTGTGATGTCATGAAAAAAATAAGATTTTTGGGGAAGACCTTTTTTCTATAAAATCAAATTAAATGCCATTAGTTCACCTCTCCTTTTAGTATTTATTGTTGCATCATTTAACAGCCTTTGATGATTTCAGATTCAGGCTAAGGTGAGTCTTGTCTGATCTTACCTTAGTTATGCGGCTGAAATATTGATACATTATGGTTTTTGTCCCCAGTCCACTGGAACTTCTCCAGTGTTTCAAAACTTAGTTAAAAAATAAGTCAGGGAAGGTCTCCAAGATCTCCTGAGCCAATCCTTTTTGAACCCTTGGGTATAAGCTAAGTGAATTTAATGTGTTTTACTTCACTGTACTTTACTTTAGCTGTTTAGTAGCCTACATAGTTACAAAGGAAGTCGTAAGTGTTTGGTTGTCACAGCAAATGATGAGTATATCACATTCTGAAGTATGTATTAGATTCACTCATCTTCTGTGTCATAACTGATAATCTCATTAGCAAGTTCTGGGACCAGAGCTGTGCCATTGCCCAGATTTCATTGGTTCATGACTCTATTTAACCATACCAGAAATGATTTTTTTATTCAGACTGCTGGCTTCCGTAATCAATGGTCTGCATTTCTAAACTGCTGGTTTGCATTTACTTCTGTAAGCTTCCCCATTTTCACTTTTGCCATATATGAAAGAAAAAATTGCTCCAACTACTTTTCCTCTCAGCTCTGATGGTTTTTAACAAAAAGTCTTTCTTTCATGCCTGACGGATTGTGTGGTTTTTATAGTCTGATTTTCAGTATTCTTTTGCATTAAAATATCTACTTTGAGTGTGTCTTTAAAATTATTTGGGAACACTGACTTTCTGCAGAGAAAAAAGTATACGTCATACTTCTTGCACATTGTAATTGATTTTCATTTGTGAATGCTTTAACATAGGCAATCGCTGGTTTTAGGCATTGATCAAGTTATTTTTATCTGTCACACTGACATCTAGTAATAGAATGATTTTAAGTTGCTAGGTTTACTTTTTATGTTGGGAATAGATCTGTAATTTTTAGACATCTCAAAAATAATTTATCAGTAGCATCAGAAGTCTACCAGCTTATGTCTTCAGAAACCTGTGTGATTTTCTACATATTTACACGTACTTCTAAGTAATTTTTAGCGGCCTGGTCCTTCTATTTTCTCATCTGTGTTAGCAGCTATGAAAGACCTGATATTGTTGTCAATCAGGTACAACTATTCTGAATTAGCCTGTAAGTCTTAAGTATGTAAATGATACCTTTAATGTGGAGCCCTGCATTCTTGCTCCTCCCGGCTGTCTTTCCTATTTAGGTTTTACTGATAAGTTTCAGTCATGTGAATTGTCATGCCAGGTTTCAGTCCTACCAAATCATGTCAAATTCTCTTTCACCAACACATGACTGTAGTTTTTAATTTCTCTCTGCTGCTCACAGAATAATTTATAGCTCTCCTTAGTTTTGTTTGTTGTTTACAATGATTTTACTTTAGGTCTACACTTCACGGCGATGTATTTAGTAGTCCTTCAGCATTGCTTTTAGATGCTAAGTTAAAGCTCTTCAGTCTCTTGTTTTGAGGTACAAGCAGAATTACTTAGAAAAATCAGAACTGTAGAAGTTCAATCATGAGAACAAAACAGTATTTTACAGGGGCTTTTTTTTGGTTTAACTTGTGGTTGTTATGTAATGAAGAATATATACAGACTCTCTTCTCTTTGCTTAAAACAGATCAAGGTAAACAGTTGAAGCAGAAGGAAACCAACTGTTTTTCCATTCACCTTATTATTGAGCTGTGGTTAGAGAACTTCCTTTTTGGTACTATCAAAAGATCTCAACTATAACTTCAGTTGAACATGGAGAAGAAACAGACTCTTTCAGGGATGGGAAAATACACAGAGACACTTGCTTTTGCCTAACGAAGGCTAAACAGTATCATGTTAATTGTGATTTGATAGTTTTTCTAAATTACACTTTGTAGTATGCATGGCAGAGAATAGAAATTTTTATTTTTGTTCCTTAGCTTGTGATTTAATGTTGAAATTTTGATCCTACAAAATACTTTACATCATTGGTTATCACAGTTTGCTATTTTAGCAGTAGTCGTATAAAACACAAATACTAAAGGGACTGAAAACAGGGAGTGTTTTAGAAATGTGAAGTGTGAAGCCCTGCCCCATTTTAGTTGAGAGCAAAACTTCTGCTGACTTCACAGAGGCCAGAATTTCACACAAAGATTGTAACCAAATAGGAAAGCACAGCCAGCAGAGTATTTCTGGGTGATTGTCGCATGCCTCAGGAAGGCACAAAACTAAAGGATGCATAAATTTAACCACACAAGAAGTGTAATAATTGCCCGGGGGTGAGGGCTGAGGGGCTGACTTCAGTTAAAAGCTTTGTTTTTCCCCCCCCTAAAACAAACATCTGTTTGCTGACAAATGTGGAGAAGGAAGGGACATCACAGAAAACACAGATTTTCACTGGTGCTTGGAATTCCTGAGTTATTCTAGAATGCAGGAGGCACTGGATAAAGTAAATAAAGAGGTGGGACAGTGAAAGCTGGGCCCCAAGTCCTCTCCTGCTAGGTGCAGAGTGACCCTTTTTCTGGGCAGTCCGTCTTTGGCCTAATTCATCTTGGGGATTTTTTGTTTTCTTTTTTTTCTGTACACAGCTTAAGCAGGGAGGGAGGAAAGTCCCTTCTCCTTTCTTCCCGCTTCCTCCATCCCCAGGAGCTGAGTAACAATTTCAGAGGTCAGCTGGAAATTACTTCTTGTTGTCAATCTTGCCTCGTTTTACACACTCAGACAGTGAGATTAGGAGCTGAGGTGTCCTGATTCCCTTCTTTCTTGGTGGAGAAAGACATGCATTTGTAGAAGAGCTGGGGTGGAGCCAGTGGTGCAAGGGAGGCCAGGTATCTAACGTTCGTTGTGACAAAAATAGGCTTAAACACCCACTTTCAATCTGACTGCTGAAGTTCATTTGTATAGATAGCTGCCAGTATCAACAGGCATTGGTGTGTGAGGCGAGCATGCGGTTAATCTGAGTTGGTGCATCCAAATGTAGTCATGGTTGCGTAATTTTCTTGTCAGGTTCGAGTATTACATTTGTAGAACATCTTCTGCAACCACTCCATCATAAGGTTTTAAGAGCCATGTTCTGCATTATACTTTAAAATGTGCATAATCCTTTCATTATGGAGAAAAAATGCCACATCGGTTCAGAAATAGAGGAAAGCAGATACTTAATTTTGAGATGTGCTTGATTTGTCGTTATTCAGGAGAGCCTTACATAATATACATAATATGCAATATTTAATATCCATAAGTGCTTTCTTGAATAGAGGTGTTTTAAGCACTTGCTTAACAATAAGCACCTGCCTATGCACTTAGAAGCGTTTCATACATATATACATATATATTTAATTTTTATTCTATAAGCAGCCCTGGGGAGGGCATAAAACTGTTTACAAATTTAAAGTCAAGCACATGCATAAGGGATTTTAGGTTTAGGGTTTAATTTGAAAAATATAAATGCAAGTCTAAATTAAATTAAAGTACTGCATTCACATCATCCTAAGTGATTTGTATGTCTTTACTTCTAAGAATGTATCTGAAGCTGTAATTACAGTATCTTATACAAGCGTTTCTCAACAATGATGCTACCATGTTCATTTGCCACTTGGTGGCCTTTGATCAAAAAAAATGTTGCAAAGAAAATATGATTAAAATAATATCCAATACATAACTTTTAACGTATTCTCTACAGAAGAGGGTTGTTGTTTGGTTTATTTTATTTTATTTCTTCTAGGTTTTAGCATAGAAGGAAAACGGCTTTCCTGTTTAGCAAAGAGCAGCCCAAGACTAGCACGTTTGATTGTTATGGTTATGCTACATCAACTAAAACTACATATAGAACTGCCTCTGTATTTTCATACAGATTTCCTCTGATTTCTGCTTTCCCTCTCATAAATAGTCATTTTTAGACATTACCACTAAGAAATCTCAAATTGTGTTTGCCTGGAGTATTTGAGCAGAGTGGCTGAGCACAACTTGAGTATTTGAGCACAAGTCCCAAAATGAAATGACACAAATTTGTCAACAACTTCCACAAAACCCAGCACAGTTACTTTATGTGTATGGAAGTAATTAATTAGTAGGTCATCAGAATGCAATGGTTCAGAAAAGACTATTGTAATTTTTGAAAAAAGCTATCATCAAGCTGAGAAATAGCAGTGCTCAGCTGTAATCAGCATTTTCGGTATAGTCCTTAGTAGTAGCATTGAGAGTGCGGGGGCTGGTTTGAAGTTAAATGACTAAACCCTTTATCCTCACCCTAGTTGTGGTCATGTTTCTGTGTTCTGGTAATTCTCTTGTCTAAAGTCACATATTTGTTGCTCAGGTTAGATTTTCAAATTATTTCATTTGAGACGTCTCCCCAGTTTTCGTATGTCTACAGATTTTCAACAATCCATTTTCATAATGTCTGTTTTTATTTAAGAGTTAGTTGGCTATTTGCTTCATTAGTACAGGGCAAGTGAAAACAGTAGGTAAAGAGCTGCCTTTTTATGTCTATGCCTTTTCTTGTCATTTTTTTCTTTAAAGTAATACATTTACATTTTATAATCATAAACATGAAATTGAAGATTACATCAGTTCTCGAAAGATTAATTCAGCCCTGCTCACAGCTGCAAAGACTGTGGAAATAAATATCATTTTGCAGTAACGTATTCCTGACAAAGGGCATAACAAAAGACTGATTTCTATTCAGAGATAGTGGGTATATTTATTTTGCATGTTGGGGGGAGGGGCTGTGGTCGGCTTCTTGCGACCCTGACCTAGTTTTGTAGCTGCTTATTATTCAGCTATATGTTTGAGAAATCTCTGTAATTTAATTTGGCAACCTCTTCTGCATGTCTGCACCTAGCAGTAGGTGCTCTTAATATTAGTCGTGTCCCATGCTGAATCATATTTATTTAGAAAAAGGAAAATCCTAATGCACTTATAACTCAGAAAGAAACTGTTAATTGTTAGCAGAGAACCGCCTGATTACAGACTGGATGTCTCATCCAGGGCCTTGCCATAATTAGTAACCACTGTTGACATTTAGATTTAAATTGAATTTTCTTCTAATTAAACCCAGAGGGGGTTGATCCTCTCAGATGTACAGGTTAATAAAATTAGTCAGAAACTGTTAAACAGTAAACTGAATTCTCCAAGAGAGCTTTCCCAGTGTATTGTTAGGAATTCTGTAATTAATATTCAAAGGATTCATTAGATTTGGAGTTGTCCTTTTTTGTTTTGGGTTGCATCTGGGTTTGTTGCAGTTATTTCTTTAATTAGGTCTGTTTGCTTTTGATATCTAAAGTAATACTAATTTCCATCATGTTTGTGCATGTGTAATTATAAGTGCTGTAGCACCGTTCATCCATACCGTGCAACTGTTACGTGTAATAACAAGCTGCTTTTTTTTCGGGCACATTCAGTGAATAGTAATCCTGAAAACTAAAAGCAAGTGTGAAATGAATTTTAGGAATATAGCTCAGACTAACTGGTGTCTATCTGCATTCTCATACAAACGTTAAAGCTGCCACAGGGTCGTTCACTTCTTTATTCACCGTTGTTTTTTGCTGATCCTTCCCAAGCTTTTTGTTTAAATAGGATTATTTTTCTGATGAAATCTAGATGTTTGTATTTTTCCTGTTGCTTTTTCAAGTACCATCAATTGGATTGAGATCTTCGCCTACATGAAATTAATCTGTGGTTTTGCTTTCTTGTCCTGCTCAAAGATAAGAAGTTAAAGAGTATGAAAACTATTAAGTATGTATGCCAGGAAATAGCAAGACTATCAGTGATGCGAGAAAAAGCAGAGTCAGAAGTGTTATAATGAGGTATTTGAACATTAAACTTTGAGAATAGCAGCATTTTTGCAAAACTGCTCTGGGGGAGTAAGGTTTCTCTAACAAAGATCTCAGAGCTGAACTCACTTGTGGTTTTACATAGCTCATATACAGAGGAAATCCAGTAAAATATTGTTGGGCACTGAGAACAATTTAGTACCAGTGCTAAAAACTTACTATCAGTTTTACAAACAAAAGTGAAGAATGTATTTTACCTTTTAATGAGCCTCAGAAAAGTTATGGGTTTGGTTTAAATCAATTTCTGGGCCGCTGTAACTTAAAAATAGAGGTTTTAGAGAAACACAAAATGATAAATGAAAATGTGTAAGGGATGTTTTCCTGAAAGATATCTTGAAATTCATAAAAGTTGTTCAATACCATTGAATTGAATTTACTCCCAAAAGGAATATAATTTCTGTCCCTTTCTCCTTAATCATATAAGTGAAACAAACAAACAAAAAATCTTGATAACTTCATTTTTCTTGCTTAGTCTGACTAAATAAATTGGATTAGGTAAAGAATGCTTCTCACTCAGAATTGGCTTCAGATGGTACAAAACCACTAAAAATATATGGAACAATTCACTGCACTGGTGTACGGTAGCAGGTAAATTCCTATCTCCTGCAGGTTTGCTGTGCAGAAATCACAAGGCAGATCAAAACAGAAGTGGCTGAAATGGTCAGGTCCAGAACTGCAGATTTTAACCCATTTAGAAGTGTTGTTGATCTGAATGAGGCTTTAATAGGAACAGTTGGTGTGGGTAACAGCTTCTGCATTCAGGTGCGGTTCTCAAGGAAACATCCAGCTGAAAAAATCTGAGTAAGAGCAATAAAACGGAAAACAAACCTCTTTAGCCCACAGTCCAATCAGTCTTTACACCGAAAAGAGACTTAATATTGCTATTGATTTTTCACAAAAGGTGTCTACTATGGTGATGGGCAGCAGTTCAGCTGAGATCAATAGGTAATTAAACCCCCTATTGAGAACGCAGTCTTAAACTGAATTAAACTAAACTTTTGCAATGGCCAGATGACATTATCATGAAAATATACCCCAAAATCTCAAAAATTGTCTGTAATCACCTCCAAGCAGCCATAAACTCCATCCTAAGTTTGACAATGTAGTAGCCTTATCACATGGAAACTGAACTTCCATGCATGGATGAGAATATGCCGACCATGGTCCTTTTATGAGACTGGGAGTGTCATTGATAGTCCCTAGTAAGTGACCTTAGATTTTCCCTCAGCATCAAGTACAAGCTTAACCACTGGTGGCAATACACATATGAAGCTAAGATTTGTTTCTGGTATAATTTTTAGGTAATGAATTAGGAATAACAGGTTTTCAGCATTTCGACAGCTAGGGCAGAGCTGTTAATGCAAACGAAAGCAGATGTGTGATCACCATGCTTTTATTAAACTATGTGAGTTTCATTGGTGCCAGCAGGACATCAATAGAGAAAGGAAAGAAAACAGCAGTTGCCAAAGAGCCAACAGCGTGCCCATCAAGTCTGGCATGAAATACTTCAGGTCACCCAAGAGTAGTCAGGAAATGTAAAACTGTCCCATGTTTCCTCGTTTACAGACCATTTCAGCAAAATGCAGAATTAGTAAAGAGCATCAGGCTTGCAATGCGTTAAAGGCTTCTGCCAGTTGAGTAAGGAAGGTCATTGCCTGCAGAGACCAGGCAGCCTGGAACAAGCGTCCAATTTGGGGTGCTATGGCCTGGCCTAGCACGGGGCACGGCGGCCCATTTGCCCACAGCTCAGCTACAGGGAAGGCAAGGGTGGGTTAACTGGGCTGGGTTGTGAAAAGCCTAGATCTTCGCTCACACAGTCACGGCAAATTGCAGATTTCAAGGAGAGAAATACTCTGTTTGCATCGCCATATGTGATCGCATGAGGAAATGTGGTGAGACGATGCCAAGGCTTTCTGGAGAAAAATGGGCTAGAAATTGCTAAAGACAAATAGCTGAGTTTCTTTCATGAGGCTTTCACTGGAAACCGTCCTTTCTTATTGCTGCCTGTATGTGTAGATTTTTGGAACCTTTTGCAGCAATATGAAGAACAAAGGATCAGTTTTCTTACCATTGCTCATTCTAACTGTCTAACAATATAACTTTTTCCTTGTTTCATTTTTCCACATGGTTTTGACAGATGGAAATTAAGCAAGTATTCAGTGCATAAACTTGTTAGATACAAGACTATTTTCAAAGTAAGCTTCTTTTTTTCTTTGTTTGAGATATCATTCGAGTTACTTAAGTTCTGAAGGAAGTTGTTTTTTTCTGGAAAGTGCACAACTACTGCCACATAAACATAAAATCCCAATCTCCTTCAGTTTATCTGGGTCGGTCAAAAAAACACATTCTAAATCATCTGCCCAAGGATTTTTATTGTGAAAAAATAATCAGTACCGACAGTATTCTTTATCATCCAAATAAGGGGGTGAACAAATGTGGGAGAAATGTTGAAGTCACTGAAATTAATTTTTAAATTAAAATTAATCTAGTAATAATGCTTCTTGGTGTAAAGAGTGCCTGTGTTAATGCTTATATTGTGAACTGGCAAAGAATAGGCATTATGTTGCATACCAGCTCTTGTATTTCAGATGTGAGTTGTCTGTTCCCCAGGTGCTCCCAGTCAGCTAATATTTTCTGTTAGGTAAAATATTTCCTCAACTGCAGATTTTTGCATGAAAACTGAGGAACATATTCTATATTTACTCTTTGTGTAAAGCTTTCATTTATGTCAGTGGGAGTTCAGTGTATAGCATGAGGACTGTATATTTCTCTAAGTACTTGTAAGAAACATCTCCTTTTATACACCAATAGATTTGTCACATAGTAATTTGTTTTTCCAGTTAGATGATAGTTCGACCAATGCAGCAACAAAATGGAAATAATAAAGATAACCTGTAATGCTAGATAAATTACATTTGATACACCTTTTGCTTTTTATCCTCAATTTCCCATCACCTGTACATGATGGCTCACTGTTCAGCCTTTATTTTGTCATTGAACAAATTACTTGTGCGAGTAAGCACACTGGCCACAATAGGATTACTTGCGTCGGTTAGTGTTCACGGATAGGAGGGGGCTGCCCAGTGTTGCTGTTGGCCTTTTGTCACAAGGCGCCGAGTTCTCCTAATGAAGGTGGTGGGGAGATTTTCCTGAATAATTGGGCTCCAGAGCTCATGCAAGAGAAAATGTAGGGAGTCTGTTCATTCAGTTTTTCTCTGACACAGCTGCGCCCCCTCCTCCAAATAAGTTTTTGTTCAAAACTAGCTGCAAGTGGAACAACGTATGGAAGAATTGATCTTCCACTTTATGGACAGGAGGATTTGCCATGGAACTAAGTTTGCAAGCAATGAGGAACTCAATAATGCAAAGTACCTTTGCCTTACTCTACGCATTCAGAGACCATTTTTAGCATTGCATATTAGGAAGGAACTATGGAAGCCGGTGACATTACAGGATTTATTTTTGTAGCCTAAGTAGGTGAATTCTTTGATGCTTTTGCATTTTCGCAGATCCAGTGTTAGATGGAGATTTCCAGAATCACTGGGGTGTCTCAAAGACTGGTGTTTCTAAATTCATTCAGCCCCCATCAAAGATATTTACCAGCCTGTTACAGTTTGAGGCATCTACGTTTTGGGAAATTCTGGATATTTATGGAAATTGTTGGAGCAGACCTATAAAATCTTTTGAAACTCATCCATCTAAGAAAACTTTCTGGAACTACAAAGTGGAAAAAACATAGGTATTTTACTGTAAGAATGCCATTGGGACTGTCCCTCATGAAAGAGGGTGATTAATACGCATTTGTGCTGTCCAGTCAAATATAGAAAGAAACATCCAGACATATGGTAAATTTTTCCAATGAAAGTAAAAGAAGTTTTATAATACTCCTACTTGTTCTGATAAAGTTAAAGTTAGTATTTGAATGTTTTTAAATATCCAATTACAATGTATAAGACATCTCTTTATTCTTAGGAGATAGAGAGGCAAGGTGTATATGGAGGGGTAATATATGTTATTGGAATGAATTACACAATTACAATGCGTGATGGTTTTAAACTGGAAGAGGGTAGATTTAGAACAGATATTAAGAAGAAATTCTTTATTCTGAGGGTGGTGAGGCACTGGAACAGGTTGCCCAGGGAAGCTGTGGATGCCCCATCCCTGGAAGTGTTCAAGGCCAGGTTGGATGGGGCTTTGAGGAATGTGGTCTACTGGGAGGTGTCCTTGCCCATGGCAGGGGGGTTGGAACTAGATGATCTTCAAGGTCCCTTCCAACCATTCTATGATTCTGTGAATTAGATTAGCTTTCAGAATAGCAGGCTATTCATCAGGTTAATAAATATTTTCAGGTACAGACCTATCCTGTTACACAATCATAAATTAAACGGCGCTTTCTCTTCTGTGTGTCTGTGCATCAGGTACCTTGAACCTGTTGAGTATCCCCCCATTTTTACTGAGTTTCAGTGAGAACTGAGAACACTTTGCCTGTCCTCAAGAAGCATTCAGCAGAGGAGCAGTTGGAAAGAAAAGAGACACTTCAGTGGAGAGAGATAAGATCTGCTTATCTGCTTTGATGTGCATGCATGCGCACACACGCGCCTTCATTTCCTTTATGGTTATGCTTGTGTATGTGCGCATGCACATGACAGATCAAGATTTTACGTTAAAATGTGTGAAAAAATGTTGCCTTTCTAATCTTGCTATGAGCTAGACCATATGACTACGTTAGAGAGTTGGAAAGAACCTCTAGTGCAAATGTCTGAAATCTGATCTAGCTTTCTAGGCTTCTTGGCTGACAGCACTCTGTATTTTGGGAATGTACAAGCAAGTATTTAGTAAGAAAGACATACTAAATGGGAGAAGTTCTGGACAGTGCTGCAGCTGAATCCTGAAGTATGTATCTGAGAGCTGGGATTTATAAACCCAAAGTCCAATGGCTGTATCATGCACAGGCTGCAGAAGTTACATGGGTAGGGAGGCGGAATCGTGGGGCAGTGTAAACGATGGCGCATGCAGGCAATATTGGGCTATCGTGCGTAAGAGTTTGCTGTCAGGTATCGATCACTAGTGCAGCAGAATATGCCCTATGGCCACCAGTATATGGTTTGAAGGACAGATGGCACATTTGGCCGCAAAACACAGTGACTGTCCCTGGGGACAGTTACAGGTAGAGTGAACAAAATGGGGTGTTTCTGACAGCAGATCGGGGTAGATCACACTGTACTGGCTTTTGGGCGTATTTCCAGGAGTACTCCTGAAGTGAACTGTTGAGAGTTGTGTTTCTGCAAGCTCACAGGTGTACGTATGTGACATGTAACTACTCAATTTGCAGCTTGGGGATGACTTCCCCACTCCATTAGAAGGTCTGTACACCTGTCTGGTGAATAAGTGAGAGGTGATGTTAACATTTGGAAAATGGCTTAAGGAAGTAAAATTCAAGAAACAGTCAATTACAGGGGAAGAGAGGATGACAAAACCTCTCGTAACATTCATACTAAACTCACGGTGGGACCAATGAATTTAGACTGTTTTAAGACCTGGTTGTCGTTGCAAAACTGTTAACTAATTCACTAGTAAAACTTTTTTTTGCATTAGCATTGTTGTTTGAGTGAAATGCTGTGTGAGAAGGCTTCTTTGATACTTTTGGTGAGCACATGCTTGTGGAATCGATTCCAGGCTGCCTAATGATGAGAGCTTGGACACTGGTCTTCCAAGCGCAAGGCTCATGTCCTTCCCAGCAAAGGGGCCAGGCTCAGAGAACTTCATTCAAGTCTCACAGTAAAGTAAAACAAAATTGAAGGGAATGTGGTTTTGTCTTCATGTATGTTAGGAAAATTATGCACCCTGGAAATGGGAGAAACTGTTTCCTGCTCAGCCTGGGCTTTGGCTCTTTAATGTATTGCTCTGTTGTTGCTTTCGGCTTGCTAACAGTTCCCCGTGTGTGGTATATTGCAAGATCATTACGTCACTTGTCTATTCATTACATTTTCATTAACCATATAAATGTTTTATTTCTACTGCAAAAGCTAATACTAAATACTAGTGGTTAAGATAATTCACCTCCTTGGGCTTTAATCACGTACAAAAAATATTTAAATCCTAATGCATGTTGTGATCTCTTAGGTGCTAATAATAACAAAATATGCCACTTGTGATAGTCATGTTCTCACTTCATAATTAAATGAAGTAAATCACTGAAGATTTGAAAAACTGTTTTAGTACTTTATGCAAATTGAATATTGGTTTGAATACTAATTAAGTTGACAAAGAAGCTATAGGAGGCAATTTTGCATTTCTTTCAAGGAAGGATCAAGATACTTGATACTGTTTTCTTTGATGAGGAATGATAAATGGAAAAAATCCTAGTACAGTGATCCCCGATACGGGTGTTGAGAAATGCATATATACATTCTTCATTAGTGGGAATGCAGATACGGTGATACTCAAAAAGGATTTTACAAGTATTTGGAAAGCATTAAATATAAGTTATGTCTTTTTCTTACATTGTCGCAATTTAAAATGACAAATTTAAGTCCTCAGAGTCTCCACAAAACACTGCATGGGAAAGGGTGGGTTTGGGAGAGCTCTTAAAGTCAGTGCAGTGAAGGGGAAAAAAGATAAAGCTTGAGAAAATTGCTGTTGACTGGAATCAAACTACACTAGTTGCTTACAATTGATTGTGTGTTGTTCAACCACAAAGATAAATTAGAACATAGCATACTGCAATAGAAAAGTGGTTTAGATGTCATAGAGACAGTATGACTATTTTTATCTCTCAGTTGTAAACCATAGCTTACACTGGCTGAAATGACATTGAACTGTTTTTCTCTTTGATGATTTACAGCCTGTGTAGTGCGTTTGTAGGAGCAGATGTCACGTTTTATGTATTTGAAAGTGTCAACACTGATGACTTATGTCTGAAGATTCTGTGCATGAATCAATAGAATGTAGTGATTTCCATTTCTTAAAAGAGTTTTTCCCGACATAATAAAAAACACATAGTGAATTTTGGACATTATAATGCTACTCTTGAACTCTCATTTTTTTTGTCCTGTATTTTACACTACCAGGAGATCGTTATTTTGCAAAATCCACTTCCCTTCTCACCCCATAAGCACAGATAGCTATGGGTAAACTGTCTTCTCTTTTACTTAACCTGTTTAATTTGGAAGGTGTACAACACACTTCATTGTCTTTTCAGAAATGAATGTTCAAAAAACTTGAATGAATTGATAAAAGAAAATGCATCAAGGTTATCTTACTAAGAATTATACCAAGCAAATCTAGACAGACCTTATCCCCCCAGCCTTCACCCATATTTCAGAATGATACTGTCTGAAAAATTTGGGAAAAAGTACTTGTCATCCCATTAAAACAAAAAGTCAAATTTGCATTTAAATGGAAAATGTATCAATCACTTAGCATCTGCAAACCTGGAAGTTTTATTTTATTCTTAAAAAAAAAAACACATAAGACTTTAGTTTGCATATGTGCAATATTCCATGTGTGTGGAGGGGTTTCTTTATGTACTCATGTACTCACTTTTGTGAATATATGCACTTTTTTGCATATAGAAAGTACCAGTTTAATTTAACATTTTTAATTCTATATGTCGAAAGTCTACCAGTATAAGTAGGAATTTGCGTGTAAATAAAGGACAGAAAATTGCTTTTTAGAATTTTATTAATAACTTCTGTATTAAAAACAATGATCCAGACTTGATCTGTGCAGGTGTTGGAACACACATCAAAGTTTTGATTGGAAAATGTCCTTTAAAAAAAAAGGGCTTTTTTACATCTTCCTAATTCCACACGTTCCACTTAGAAAAACATAAGTTGGAGGGCAACAGAGCCTAAAGTTCAAACAGATCTTTGAGCTTCTGCAGCAGGATTCCTTATTTTGCACCTCGAGTACTTCCATCAGCACAATGTCTTCACAGTGAGTGTAAGTAGGGACCTTTTCTTACTTCATACACGTGAAAAGGGCTATTATAGGCCCTGACCTTTGGGTTTGACTCTCTCTGCTCAGCCAGTCCACTCCGCAGCCGCTTGTGGGTTTGGAGGCTGCGGAGAGCGCAAAGGGATGCTTCTGGAAAGGCAGTGTGCTTCTCCGCTTTGTATACACCGAGCGAAAGTCTGAGTATAAAGGAGATATTTCATGTCTAGATCTCAGCTGGTGACTCCTACCTATATTAGTTCATCAAAGAGTTGTCTTCCACAAGGGAGAAACAGAGTGTGGAATTGTGATTTCAGTTTGAGCTGAAGGTGGTTAAATTCCGTGAGGAAAGATCTGGTGCTTTTAATTCTGGGAGAAAATGTGTTTGTTTTTCAAGCGTTGTCATAATGTGCATGGAAGCTAAGAGTCTTCCTAATGGGTGATTACCGTATGATGTCACATGTTAATTGCATGAACACATTTTCTCATTCTCAGCAGCGGTGTGGCCGTGGATTATCGGTGTCAAAAGTGCTGCCAAGCACTGCAGGAGATGAGGGAAAATGATAGAGCGTTTCCTCACATTTCCCCAAACCTCTCTATTGCAATTCGGTATAACATTATTATACTGACAGCCTTACAGAAATACGAGTTACAGTAAGGATACTGAAACAGCTATGCCACAGTGCATTTAATAGCAGTGGTAATTATTACCATGGATCTCCTGTGTTGTGCTAAGTGTTTAACAGGTTCCTGCCCTGGGGAACTTGCAGCCTTCATGGTGCTCATGACAGACGGGCAAAAATGTGATGCAGCTTTACACAGAAAGTGTCAAATCCCTACAAGCAGAACGTATAAATTGTTTCCTCCGCTATGCTAGGCATTCCCCAGTCTGCCTAAGGTGTCTGTCATTAGCTGGGGCTTGATTGTGGCCACGCTGAGCTTGCACAGTAGCAAGCCCTGAAATAAAACCTAGCTGAAGAATTACCCTTCTGATTCTAGACCCGTGTTTCCCAACTTCAGTGCTCTTTCCTGATTTTTATATTAAACTTTATAGACATAACTAACTCTGGATTCACAGAATTTTCATCAACAAAAGCTTGTCCTTTTTACTGAAAAAATGTCTGTAAAAAAGTTGAATGCCTGGAAACCCAAATGTGGTGCTCTAGGGATATTTGGAAGTTAAAATTCATGTACATTGCTTCCTTGTTTTCATTTGTGCATTAATCTCAGAACTCTGAAATCCAAAGTTATCATCATACACTTTCTGTTGTCACCAAGCTCGGCTCATATTGGGAGATGTCTTTCAGCTAAGAAAGTCAATTGCTGTACAGGAGCTGTGACACTGCCTCTCTGGCAATCACTGTAGTGATTTTTCCAGTTAAGAATACATTTTTTTTTTTGCTAGTGGTTGAAGTTTCCTAAAGGGAGAGATTATGAAAAAATAGGTAGTTTGGACAATGCTTTCATTTTCCTTAAGTATCTCTATGAAAAGATCTCCTGTAGCTTCATAGAATCCCCAGTAAAACCATTCAGATTTTTGTAATAAAATAGTTGAAAATAATTGTTTAGTGTAGTTCAATAGGGGGTGTTTCAGATTGGGGGGGGGGGGGACAGGGATGACAGGATTTACTC
>VFFE01007699.1:769263-801763 GCA_008921705.1 Burhinus oedicnemus
GGGGGGGGGGGGGACAGGGATGACAGGATTTACTCTGATTCTGAATATTCCTTTTTCACTGAGCGTGCTCCATCCTCAGGAAGCTATTTCACATGCCAATTAAATTGAAAGGGTACCGTTGAGTCACCTACTAGCCTATGCCAAAGCTAAAGGTTCACACTCAAAGTTGGCGTTCCTTCTTCTCCAAGGAGAGAGGAGACCTTCCAGTGACTCTTGCTAATAAAGCCGAGCATTTCATGATGTTTATTATTACTGTAGAAGACAGAAAAGTGTAATCTCACCATATTAATGTATGTGATAACTCGGTATTTGTGCAATCTGATTTTTAGCAGAGCTGGGACTATAACTCAGCTGTCAGCCACTTAGGCACAGAGTGCTTGCAAAGCTATCATTAATATGATCACACTAAATTTGTTTCAGACTCACCACCCTCCGCAAATTCCTGTCTTCAACGTTTGGCAGATGGTCATATAAAGTATTAAAATGTATATTTCGTCTCCCTCTATAGGTTGACCTGCAAAAAAAAATAAGAACTATTGATTTTTTGCAAGTTAAAATGCACTCAGTAAAGTTTCTACTATGGTGAGGAAAACTGTGGTTCTAGATTCAGACAAGGCTTGTTTACTGCTAGGGCTTGAAGGTGGTTATAAATCCTTTCCTTTTCTTTGCCCTGGTTTTATTCATTGATTTATTGTAGCTAAATAACTGAGTAGGACTTTTCTGCCAGACTTCTGTGTTGCACAGTGATGAGCTGTTCAATGAACACAACAAAAATATTTGAGAATGGGTGTTCATGAAAGA
The DNA here is from genome assembly GCA_008921705.1 of Burhinus oedicnemus. Classification (NCBI taxonomy): domain Eukaryota; kingdom Metazoa; phylum Chordata; class Aves; order Charadriiformes; family Burhinidae; genus Burhinus; species Burhinus oedicnemus. The sequence continues at coordinate 770,065 of VFFE01007699.1, forward strand.
TTAATCCTGTCTGAGTCTGCCAGAATGCACCCCCTGTGTATCCTGAGCAAGACTACAGAACTCACAAAAGGGGATCATCATGGCTCACCAACACCATTTATTTACTTCTCAGGGCTTGTCAATGACATTATTCTCAAGTAATTTAAGCAAATATTGTGATACCAGCTTTTAAAACAGCTATTGGTGATTCTTTTTCTGTAGCATGCTGCATAACATCACCAACAAATACATATTTTGTCTCCTTGACAGCTTTGGATGGTCTGCCTTGTGGTGAGACTAAACCAATAAATTCATTCCCAGCAGTTGCCGAGGCAGTGTAGAAATGAGGATCAAACCGTTACATGGGTCTCGTTCAGAGTGACTGTAGCAGCAAGCGTGTGTGTTAAGCTAAGGAAGTGCATAGCTCATTCTGCCTAATTCTGACGAGAAGGCAGATGTGTGTCACTGGCACAAGTACAAAGATATTGCTGTAAATGAGTTCATGATTGAATTAACATGTTGAATTTAGCCAAATTGTAATGAAGTCCTCACCGTCCATTTTGGTTTGGGTCCCGTTTCCACCTTTAGCGGAAAATTTTTTTCGTGGAAAGAAAATACCATCTTTTCAACACTGTACTTGTATATTCTAGTCATTCCACATTATATTAAAAAAAAATATTTTGGACTCTTTCAGAAAAATAGAGCTGCAAGACCAAAACCTAAGTATTTTACAGTACATAATCAGTTAATTTCAGTTTAAATTTAAAATGTATTAAAAGCGATGAAGAAATGAGTTGAGTACTTTTCAGATTGCTTAAATACAAATTTTCTGTACGAAAAAAGCAACTGAAAATACTATAATAGTTAATGCAAATTTAGAAATCCATAAAATATGTCACGAGTATGTTCATAAGAAGAAGTTTTTGTTATGGAGGGAAGTCCTTCCTGTATTTTCATTGATGTAATTATGTGAAAAGTTTAAAACTTTGTTATTCAGGACTGAATGTACAGTGTCAAATCCAAGAGTTATTTTGTATTATTGAGTCCCAACATATCAAATTCATGAAATCTTGGGGATGTGAAATGAGCTGATTTACAGGGTTCTGTATCTTATTAAATTTATGCGTACTATTCTGGTTTTCAGCATGTTTTATTTATACAAGAGAGACCCACTGTCATATTGCTGTTTCAAAAACTTAACATGAAAGCCTGTATTTTCATGATTCAAACAGAAAAAGTACATAATATTTTTAAATAATTAAATATTTTCATCCCTAGCAGTATTGTGTTTCTGAACAATGAAACCGTCCATTTTCATTGCCCAAACTGCAATTTAGCAGAGAATATTAAGTGGAAAGCAGATTTAGGTTTTTAGACATCAGAAAACCTACTTCAAAAACTTGATATTAAAACATTTGTATAATTGCATCATGACGCATATTTACTGGGAGTAATCTTGAGTGGGGAAAATCCGTATTTCTGTGATAGTCTCCAGCACTGCAGAGCCACCCAGGGTGGGTGGCATGAGGTTGCCTTAACTTCACTGCTCTTAGGCTAGAGCAGTAGACTAAGCTGCTAGAGCTACACTAACAAAAACTGCAGCATAGGGTGAACAGGTCTGCAGAATGAAACAGATGGTGCTGAGGACCAGGCATGGGCTTGCTGCATTTTGTCGGTGTGTTTGTTTTTTGGAGGTGTGTGACTTTGTATCAGCTCAAATTTGGCTGGTCCCAGGGACTTCATGCTTATTAATGGTTTAGTACATCTGGCAGTTTTGTTTCATCCAAAAGTAATGTTTGTGTGCTTCACAATACCTTTATGCTGAAAAATTGCTATGAAAATACACTTGTCATCAGAGTTAAACACCAAAGTAAACAAATCCATTGCCAGCCTGTGAAGAAGAGCAATGAAGATGAAGTAGGAGCTAAGGGGAATGGCATAATTAATGTACAACTTCTTTCTTTGTGCTCAAAAGGTTTGGGAGGAATTCCTGATGCTTTTGCTGGAATTGCTCCAGACCGCCTTACTTTGTAACCTGTCTTGTAACACCAAGTCTTGACTTTGTGCTCTCATGTACAATGACTACATGGAGATGTACTAATCAACACGGAGATGCACTAATCAACCGTAGGACGTGCAATGTTGTGGGCACCAGAAAGATTTGTCAGAGAACAAGTGTTCTTGTTGAAGAATAATTCTTCCAGCCCATCATTTATTTCACTTGTTGCAGTCTGTTTGTGTTTAAGGGTTTGGGGTTTTTAAGAGAAAAACAGAGAGTAATAAAAATTTTGATTCAGCAGTTTTATGATAAGCCTTTTGTAATTGTCTAAGCTCTAGTCATTGACTTTCCAAATTAGTATTTTATTGATTATTAATGCTTCCGAGAATATCTCTAGCATTTGGTGGATACCTTTGCTTACGCTGCACAATCTCAAGAGAGGTGTTAAGTGTGAAGTGTTGAGAAAACCTAAGCTTACCTAGAGTTTAAAGTGGCAAGGAGTGACAGCAAGAAGAGCTTCTATCATCATAAGAGCAATAAAAAAAAAATAAAAAAGGAAAATGTGAGGTTGTTGCTGAATTGTGATTTAGTGAAAGTGGATGCAAATAAGCCTGAGATCAATGGTACCTTTGCCTCAGTCTTCACTGACAAAATCTCCTGGGCCTTTGATCCTAGAGACAGGATTCAAGATAGAGAGGATTTACCAGCAGCAGAAGAGGATCAAGTCAGGGATCTCTTGAGAAATTTTGACCCATACAAGTCCATGGGATTGGATAGGGAACATCCAGGACAGAAGGAGCTGGCTGACCTCATTGTGAGGCCATTCTCCATTGTCATTGAAGGGTTGTGGAGATTGTGAGAGATTCCCAACAACTGGAGACAGGCAATGTTGCACCCATCTTCAAAAAGGGCAGGAAGGACCATCCAGGGGACTACAGGCTGGTTAAAGTAATTTCGGTCCTGAGAAAATCATGGTGTGTGTGCTCTCGGAAGCTGTTTCTGTGCACATGAAAGAGAAGAAGGTGCCTGGGAATAGCAGCATGGATCTCCCAAGGGTTAATCATGCCTGACAGTCTCTTTGCCATCTGTGGTGAAATGACTGAATCTGTGGATGAGAGGAGAGCAGTGGATCTTTGACCTTGACTTCAGGAAGGCTTTGACATGATCTCCCTCAGCATCCCTGTATTCAAGTTGGGACATTACAGCCTAGATGGGTGGACTGCTAGATGCATGAGAAACGGGCTGACTTGTCAGGCTCTGAGTGTGGCAGTTAATGGTTCATATGCTGCCTTGAAGCTGATTACAAGCAGAGTTCTTCAGGGGTCCGTCCTGGGACCTGGGCCATATAGCATCTTTACCAAAGACTTGGAGGAGATGACAGAGTACACTTTTGTCAAGTTTGCAGATGACACCAAATTGGGAAGGTCAGTTGATATGCTTGGGGGCAGCATCACCATCCAGGGGCACCTTGATGCACTGGAGGAATTGTCCAACAAGAACCTCATGAATTCAACAAATGCAAAATGCAAAGTCCTACACCTGGGCTGGACTAACCCCTGCACTGGTACAGGCTGAGGACTCACTAACTAGGGTCTGGTTGACTGGGATGCTGCTGAAAACAGTCTGGGGATCCTGATGGGCAATGGGCTGAACATTAGCCAGCCATGAGCCCTGGCAGTGGGAGGGGCTAATGACATCCTGGCTGTATCAGCAGGCCTGTAGCCAGCAGACCAAAGGATGTTATTTCATTTTTCTTCACACTCACTAGAGCACAGAATAATTTGGAATAACTTGTCCAGTTTTGGACTCCCCAGTACAGAAATGGTTTGTAAACTGGAATGATTTCAATGAAAGGCGACCAAGGTGGTCAGGGAGAGATTTAGGGACGAAGATTCATTCAGCCTAAATAGGAGGTAGCTTTGAGATACCTAACAGCAGCCCCCCAGAATCTACAAGGGAGTTTCTGAGAAGACAGAGCCATGTTTTTAGTGAGGTGCACAGTGGGTAGACAGAGCTTGTTTATAAATTGAAACATGCGATGTTCTTACTGGATAGACAGAAAACTCTCTGTGGGGATACTTAAGCCCATGCAACCAGTTACCCAGAGATACTGTGAAATCTTCGTCCCTGGAGGTTTTCAAGACTTAACTGATCAAAGTCCTGAGCAACTTGATCTATGTACAATGTTGACCCTATGTTGGGCAGAAGGTTGGATAGGTGCCCTGCTGGTGCTTTGCTAAAGCATTATATTAAATGGCCACGTTACAGTTATGCAGTTTACCTCAAAAATGTTATGCAAAACAGACTCTTACCCTCCATGTCTGTCTTGGAGGTGGGGAATGGCCTGTTCAGGCAGCAAGCAAGGTCTGAACTACTAAATAGTCCTTCGTATGCCTACTCTGTGTTGCCACTGTTGTGTGTGTACTGTAAAAGGAAGTGATGGGAGGGGAAGCAAAGCTTCTCTTACTCCAGCTGGAGTTGAACAGGAGCTGCAGTGATGTTATGCTGAATATTGTAGGTCTATTTGCATTGCTGCCAAATAGTATTTAATGTTACCCCATTGTTCTGGTAGACATAAGAAAGCTTGGAAATGGCACTAACTTTCAGCTCTATGCTTTCTTGCTCTTTTTTAGTTTTCATTCTATTTTGAACATTATTATTTCTCTTTTGAAGAAAATACGTAGAATGATTGTCATTGGTGGTGATGCAGGAAGACAAAAGGCAGTTTTCTTTTCATTGACTCTGTTAACCCTACAGGCTCAAAATAGTAGAAATGTTTTGATTGAGAAATTGAGTAAATTTGACAGAAAAGTGTGTACAGCTAGCTTTTTTAGTGAATATGTACGTATATACACACTGGAGGTCATATATGTATTAGCTCTTTGTGGAGTGTGTTAAGAGCTAAGCGTTTTTTTTTTTATTATTTATGGCCAGTTGCCTGCTTAACAACATCTGTAAGCTTTTGACAGATTTAATTGTACAAATCTGTGACTGAAGTGGATGGTGGTAAAATGCATGATCCTGCCTGAACTTGACAATGTCGAAATCTGTAATTTGAAGCTGAATGTTATAAGTAGATCCCCCTGGAAGAGTAAATTTATCTTGATTTCTTACTTCTGATGAGTTAGCAGTTACATCACCAATATTTTCCCTTTGTATACTTGTCAGTATAATTTCCTAGTGAATTCAACTTACTTCCACTGCTCTTCACTGTTTAACTATAAATTCTCACCCAGTCCTTTGAGTTTAGTTTCTTATGCTGTCCTTTCATCTGAACAAATTCTTTGTACATGTCCATTCTCCAGGATTATTAATTTGATTGTCTTCTCCTGCAAATCTGGTTAATCTCTTTTCCATTCGAGGCCTTATCTAAAGTCCATAGAAGTAAATGTGGGAGTCTTTCCAATCATTTAGCATATGCACAAGATGCAGAGATATTTTCTTCTCACTGCTGTAGCATTGAACAGATTCACGATCTAAGAGTACCCTGGTAGCATTTGGCAGCAGATTTGAACACTTCTTGCTAAAAAAAAGTTAAAATATTTTTGTAGAATGGGTGATCCAGATCTAAGGGGCCTTGTCTGCAATCATGCCAACAAAGTTATGCTTGACAAAGTTGGAGATGACTTTTCTTCCATTTCAGCCAATGTTACATTTCAAACGCAAGAGGTAAAGGAGCACTTCTATCTATGATCCGTAGAATAAATTATTGGTAAGTAAAGTCAAGCAGAAAGGCTCAGGGGCCATTTTGGAATCAGCTGTCAAAGGGCATGATGCCAGCTGCTTTGCAGGAGCCATTATTATTCCTTTGTTCAGGAGACAATCCTTGACATTGTCAGGTCTCTCCAATCTTTACTCTGACTTTAATGTTCCTTTTTTTGGAAACTATACTCTAGCTGGCTGTGTTTAATTTGTTTTGTTTCCTAAAATGCTCATGGTATATTGTAAGGAATGGTCAACTACTTTCACAGTCCCTGGCTGTGCTACACTCATGACCAGTCCTTGCTGGAGTGACTCCATTGCTTGTTTGCCCATGCTGTACCATAGAGGGAGGAACACCCACAAGAGAGAAGGCCCGAGTTTCACCTTTTGAGTGACTCGCTCCTTACGTGGGTGATACTGCTTGTAGTTTTACTGCCCTCTCTTTTATATTACATGTTCCAGTCCCTCACTGAATGTTGTTTTGGTTCACCACTTAAGCGTGAGTTTGTCCAGCTTTAATTAACCAACCTGAATTCTCAAATATTAGCTGTAATGCACTCACCTGTAATACTTTACAGATGTTGCTAAATATTAGGAGAATAGATAAATAGATAAATATACCCATATTAGAAACTGCTAACACCAAAGTAACAGTAGTAATAGGGGGTTTTTTTTGCATTTATTTGCATTTATTTGGCGTCTTTTTCTGATGGCTTGGCACCAGAGATCAAAGAGCTTTCAAAAGACATTTAAAAATAACTCTTCCACAAAACACTCAAAATAGGGATTGATGTTGGATCTTTATATTATTTTGCTGACATTGGCATAAAGAAGTATTTAACCCAAGTCCATACAGGGAAATCAAAAACAGGACCAAGAATGGAATTTCCAATTTTTCACTGGCTGTTCAGTGGCAATATATATCTCTTTAGGAAGAAAAAGCTGAGGTGCTTTTTAAAGCAACCAGAACCAGGTGTACAGCAGTGTAACTGAACAGATCACCAATGCTTCCGCTGAAATATTTAAACTTCTGATAAATACAAACAGTTTTCTGTAAAATATTCGACAGCTTGTCATTTATTCTTAAATTTAAAGTGCACTTACATTTATTGCAGAATATCTAAACTGCATTAGAGGTGATTCATGGCAGGGGTCCAAACAAAAATTGACCAGATCAAACTACGGCTTTCATATAATCTCTCAGTGAACAACAACAACAGCAAAAGAATATTTCCTCATGATTTTATTCTGAAAGAGGCCTTTTATAGTTCTTGTTTCATATCAGAACTTTGGCTCCTTTGATGTATTTTTCAAATTCACACACCTAGTGGATCAGAAAATCCTCCCTCCCTCCCTCCTGCTGTATTGTAAGCAATAAGAGATCTTATTAAGTTGTAATAAGTACATGCTATATATGCATTGTGCAAATGCACATTTTAGTGTCCATTTTATGTTTTGCTATGTATTGTAGATATGACATGTAAATCATGTGCCTCTTTTATATTTGGATACTTTTTGGCTGTTTTTCTTTAGAAAGAGTTTTATATGAAATTCAAAGCTAATGATCTGTTGTTGTGGGGACCTCTACTACCACATTGGAAATCTGCTCTTACAAAATCAAACATATGGTAACATTGCACCATATGTTGATTTTTATATTTAGTAAATGCATAAATATGATATAACCTTTATAAATTTCTTTTTATTTTATTTTGACTGATAGGGCTTCATTTTCAAATGGAACTAAATGCACTCCACTCCTTCCAAAATGTGTCATATTGTTGTATTTCCTGAAAAATCAGTGGAAGTTATTAGGATAAGGTGAAAAATATTTCCTCTAATTTGTGTGTGTGTACACACACCAACTAAGCTTATGCAGTGATGCATAGAAGAAGAAATGCAGCAGATACTACAGCCACTGAAATGTGTACCTCTAGTATGCATCTTTTTCTAGCTGTAGAATCTTAATGATTGTATGGCAGAGATTTACATGAGAAGTACGTTACGTGAAAGCTCAATTTGGTCTCCTTTATTCTGTATTTTTCTTTTTGAACTTCTGAACCCATTAAATCATACTAACATTTGCCTTACTATTACTCTTATTATTAACCTTCACCTTACCCATGAGCTTTGTTTGAGTTTTTTTCTCTTCCCTCTATAGAACTTGTGGAGACACTTTGGCCGTGTTGTACTAGTCCATTTTCAGCGCTATGTTAAGACTCGAAGAGCCAAATATGACTCGATGTATTTCAGTTTTAACTCCTTCTCTGCATGTGTTCTTGTGGAAATTAGTTTTCCAAGGAAATGCAAGGAGTTACACACCCTCCATTGAGGAATGAAGCATCAAGACCAGTCAGGAACAAATTGGTTACAAACAATGGCTTAGATACGTCAAACAAAATAATTCTGTCTCCACCATAAAACCACACAATGATTCTCATTTACTTTACTTATGTAATGGTTTGCACAAGGATAAATGCTGTAGCAGATACCACAATTCCTATTGTGCAGATTCCAAACATAAGCACTCCCCATGGCTTTCTTCATAAAATGTTAACCAGATTAGAAGAGGGAAAAATTTCATCTCCACTCTAACAAGCCTGTATCACATCCTTCAGAATATTTTGCTTAAAATGATAAGACATTTTTTATCTTTTTTAGTAATGATCTTTGCAACAATTTCTAAGCTATCTCCTACTTTGAACTTTTTTCTACCTAAAGTGTACTCACTGCTTGACTACTGTTTTTATCTGAATATTGGAACAAGTATGGAATGTAAGAATATATTGCTGGAGAACAATGGGATGTTCTCCATGCTGATGGAAAGTGGAATGACCAAAAAGGTACTGCAACCTTCATGGCAGCTTTTAGATTTGGTTAAAGCGGTAACAGATAAACTGAAGAACAGTTAAATATGAATACAGTGCTTCCTTATAGTTAGGCTGAAAATTTTGTAATTGCTTAGATTATTATAATTCACTGACTGCAAAGTTAGAAATAGTTGTTTGTTATCTGTTCAGTGTGAAATAATGTAATCTTCCTTATGAAGAACATCTTTCAACATCCTTTTACAAGTTTTCAGTACAATATTATTTTCTTACATAAGTAATTCTGTGTGTTCTGAAGCAACAGGGAAAAATCAGTTCTTTGGCCTCATGTGACTTTCCAAGGATGTACCTTCTCTGTTTGCATAGTTTTCCTTGTGTTTTAAGGACTCAGGATCTGAGCTGGCACAGACAGGTAGAAATACGAACAAACCACTAACTTTGGGTAAGCCAGTCAGGCTGTGAATGTGTATCTGTTTTACACATGCAATTTGGGGAAGTGGTGGTTTGTGCTTGCAGAAGGTGATCCTGAAAACAGAAACTGTGGGGATGGGTTTCATTTTTTTGTCCTAGTAGAGATGAAACATGGATGAGCTCAATGAAATACTCTGATTTTTCAAATGTATATTTTCAAATCAGGAAGCTCTGTCAGTCATTAGATACACTGAGCTTACTGTAGTAATCCTCCTGTAGGTACAGAGTGATGATAGGCAGGAGCTAGTCAATCAGCTATGATTGTCATTTAATTATAAAGATCTGACAGACTGAAAATTTTTTTCTTGGACTCGGGTAACATAATTCTAATGTAACCTGTGCTTGTCAAATTCTGCTTTACTTTCATTTTACTTCTGCAAACAACTATTTCTACATACTTTCAGTGAGCTACATCCACTAGCTTCAGCAACAGAGATGGATAGCCTGAGGTTGTCTTGCGAGTTTTCGTTTTATCATTGTACAGGCACAGCACGGCATGCCAGGTACAACCAGTGTAAGGGGGATTCCAGCATCTCCATCATACAGTAAGCTCCTGTCAGCGAAAAGATCTTATGCAGTGATACACTAGTTAAATTTGACAAAGAACATAGATTGTGTAAATCATGCTGTTTTCATTGATTATAGTCTGAGAGTGCATTAACCCTCCTTAAGGCTCCAGAAATCACTTTCATAAATGTGAGCAGTACAAGAAAATGTTTAGTGAAGCTTTTCATGGATTAATTCTTTGTTAGAGGATAAAGTATTTTCACACATACAGATACTAAAGCAATAGTTATACTTGGAGATTTTTATTTTTTTGCCTCCACTGAGAATTTACTATAACCTCTTGAAGGTTAATTTTCACTTTTAATTTTCACGTTTTACAGGGACATTCTGACAAGAAGCTTTGAAACACATCTTGAGTTATGCCAATTATATTAATTAAAGCAGTATTCTGGCTGGGGTGAACTTTCTGCGTAGAAAAGAGGTCCAAGTTTAAAATTAGAAAGTGATTCCCACAGTTACTTTCGGCTTATCATTGCAAGGGCTCTAAGGATAGTTGTTTACAATTTAGGGGGTTTTGAAACTGGTTTTGTTCACTTTTAATCCATATCTTCTGATTAGGTAGTTGGACTTCTGTGTTTTAACATTATTGTGAGAGGTTTTTTTCTCCCTGAAAAATGAGACTCCCTTTCTGCTTGAGGAAATACATGATTTACTCTGTTTTTGAGCTTCAGGGCCAGTGCCTAATTTTCTTTTTATCGCATTCTTAGTTCCATAGTAAGCAATTTCATTTGGCTTCACTGAACAGAAATTCTTTGGATATCGTAATTATAAACTATACATTATGACTTCCTACAGTTATTTTTAAAGAGAGAGATTATAGCATGTAGTTTTAGACTGCTTTTATTTTATTGTCTGTGAGTTTATTAATGTTTGTATATGTAGAGACTTCAGCTGATAGACTATCAACTAAAAAAGGGCCAAACATTATATATCCTGGAATTCAAAAGCACAGCATAAAGTTGCCAAGATAAAATTTCCAGCACACCTTAATCACATTTTTATCACCTCATACTTCACTCTAAGAAACATATTTTCAACGAAATTTTATATGAAACAGATCAAGGCATCTCATGGCTCTGCAAAAACTCATAAATTGGGTGCAAATTATCCTCTAGCAATTCAGAAGTCTATTTTGCTGCTTAAATATTGTGCTAAATTGTTTCTTCTTTCACTAACAGTCTGCACTAATAAATAATAGGTTGGATTTGTGGGCAGGGGTGCAATAGTTTCATGCTGCAGTGCCATCAGCCTGTCCATAGACTGACTGCAACCATGGAAATTCTTCACTGGGAAGACCCTTCATGACTGCTTTTGCTAGTTTAATTCTGCAGGTAGTGCTGTATAAAATGCCTGCATCCATACCGCACAATCCAAACTACTCTTTATTATTTCCTACTGTTGAGAAAAATGTCACATGCACAAAACTGTTTCCCTCAGGCAAGGGAATCTTTTAGTACAGCAGGCAAAGCCATCCCCGGGCTTCTTCATAATCCCTACCACGGATCTTCAGGAGAAGCAGAGAACAGGGATTCCGCTGGAGCTTCCCAGTGGTGCCATTTCAGCTTGTCAGGGATGGGGAGCAGAGAGGACACCTGGTCCTGGAGAGAGGTAGTGCACGCTTTACACCATCCCATTCACTTCATGGTGTGCAATGGTTAGGATTCATCTCACAACTTTTACACATCTTAAGTTTGATACCTTTGTCCTGGAGTCCCTTTAGAGTCAGCAGGAAAAAATCCGCACATCATATAGACAGTTCAGCTGGTGTGTCATGGAAACCTGCTTCCACGGTTGGAAGTTCGGCTTTGACACCCATCTTCCCTCTGTTTACAAGCTTTTGTTTCTCTCCCCCACCAAGACACAGTCTTTCCCACCCAGGTCTGCTTCCTCCTTTAATTCAGATTGCACCCTAGTCTTTCCGCAGGTGCTGTGCTTGCATTAGCTGTCATCTGCCTACTTTGGGGAGGCCCAACGTGAACACGTAGGTAGGGGGTTCAGGAAGCTGTCGGGGTGACTTTCTGGGCCTGAGAAGTAGTTTCCCCTGTAAGTAGCAGGGGAACATTACTCTTCAGGTGCTGCCTGTCTTTGGACAAGACATAAAAGTGCATATTCAAAGGTACTCAGATGCGAAGTGGAAGGACTGTTCACTGAAATGAGACTAGAGTAGAACAACAGTGAGTAGTCTTAAATTTGCCCATCTTGTTTAAGTGAGGTATGATGACCATTCAGTGAAGTCACTGCAAACCTGTTCAGTCCATCCACATTACTTGTCCATCTGGCAAGGATATTTCTAAATTCGTGACTTCTGTGCGGCACTGGAAGGTATGTCTGCACAATGTCCCCGTTTCACTACAGAAGTGGCTGTGTTTCAGTGGTAATTTACATTTCTGTTAGCAAAGTGTGTAAGGCCTGAAGTCATCTTTTGCGTATACCCCTCAAAATGGCTACCGGAGTCAAGGGGTGCTGAACACAGATTAAGGGCACAATTTAGTCAATATTTGCAAAGCACTTTGGAGTACTCGGGCATGAAAGACATCATACTAGGTAAATATTATTTTCATTCTGAGTTAAATCCTGAAATCTGTACTTCAAATGTTGGGAATTTCTTAGCTGAGGTAGATATGTGCATATGAGAAGATTTTATTTGGACTAGGTTTGCTTGCTTACTTGTTGATCCTAAATTAAATGAAGATGTTTTTGTTTTGCTTGGCTGAGGGAAAAATAGCAACAGCCCCTCCTCCCTCAGTATCCTTGTTTTCCGTCTGAAAAGTGCAGGCCAGCACAGAAAAGAAAATCAAATTTCAGTTTGTTGATAGTTAGTAAAGAAGGGCCAAATGTCTCTTATTTTGCCATTTACTAACAGATTTGCCTTTTAAGACATGTTGTTGTTGTTGTGTAAGCCACATGCAAGCCTGACTGCTTTCATCCACCCTTTCCTAGGAACTGGTGCGTCTCAGTAGTCAGGCTGTATTATAGCAATGCCCAGTGGAGACATAACACACTGGGGATGACTGTTTATTTATATAAAACTTGCTTATTAAACAGTCGAAGTTGATGCTGGTAGTAGCAGTCTACTGGAAAAGTGGAATATGTTCCTCTTCAGACTACTGATTAAAGAGCAAAGGCATTAATCTGTGTTCAGCTATCAGAAAAAAAGCCAAGTGATTCCTAGTGGAGAAGTCCTGCTGAACCCTACCTCACCACCTTCTTCTAGACATCATAGCTCTCGGCCCAGGTTGCAGAGTTGGAGAGAATCGCCAAGTTTACAAACACGCTAAAAAGCACAGTACCTTCCTCTCTCTTTTCAGGTCTTCTTTTCCTGTCTTTACATATCTCTCCTTTTTAGACTGTCTGCAGTGAGTATATCGTTTATCAGTTAATAAGTTGTCTGACAAGATAGCCACTTTGTACCTAATTGTTCAGTTTATTTATGTATTATTGATGAGCCCAGACTTGAACTCTGCTTTCCTTAGAGGCCGCTTGATAAATCTGTTGGCTAATCCTATCTAAGACACTGAATTACCTGCTGTAGCATAATACATGACATTGCTTTTGCTTTATATTCTTAAAAGGAGCTGGTTATACATTTCCAATGAGCTGTGTTTAACAGTGAGAAATAAAATCAGATACATAATTCACATTGCTCTCTGTATTAACAAAAGATCTTCAGTGATGCACTGTAATGCATAAAATACTTCCTCAGCGTTTAAATCAATGTTCTGTTTTAGCTTGTAACGGCTCATGTAGCTAAAAGAACTTCTGAACTGCAAAATCTTGATTACGAGTAAAACTATTAGACATGTCAAAACACTTATGTTGTGTATTACTAATATAATCTGAAAATATTGGAAAATTAATCACCTTATACTTTCCAAGGCAGTAGTTACTATTTCAAATGAATGAATAAAACACCAAATTAATTTTCTATCAAAACATGAATCTAATGACAGCACATTTTTGTACTCTGTTATTATTTCTGAACTTCTGACTTGTAGGCGCTGACATAAGGGAAAGTTGGGAGTATCACAAGAACTGTAGAGTGCAGGAAGAAACAGTGATACTGCATGACTAGCTATTTATGAATTCAGCTATTAAGACTATTCAGACTCTGGAGCCTCTGCAAAATCCTGGAGCCTCTTAATACTTTTCTTTAGAAGAATATCACAAAACAGATTGTTGCTGACACCAAAAGAGACTGCGTGCAGAACGCAGGAACCCATTTAATGTTTTCCCTGAAAAGGAGAAAAAACGCGAACTGCACCTTAAGTAGAGCTTAGTTTCCTGGGCCTGATCAATGCATGTTCTGCTCAATGTTAGTCTTGAAATTAGTTGAATTCTGCCAGCATAGACCTAGACCAGTACCCTGGTACAGGTCCCATCTGTGAAAAGGTGTTTCATTCTGAATTGCATTCAAATCAAGGACATTTTATTCCACCAGCAAATACATGATTATTTCAACTGGTACTTTGTGTGCCTTTTAATGTGGGAGGGAAGGTGCCAAATATGGTTTTGGTAATGTTTGTGCAGCTGTTGTGTTTCTGCTGGGGTTGTATATCTGCAAATCAGAGCATGATTTGCCCATTTGATTTTCTCCGTTCCCTCTTTACTTTTTTTTTTGCCCTAATAAACACAGAAGTAAGTTATTCTAGATTGGGAAAGTTTAGTTTGGAAATGAGTTTGACCATGTGAAGAAAGTTTATTCTCAGTACGTACAGTAGAGACATAATCTTAGGTATGACCACTGAAGCTGTAGTTTTCAGTGGGTTGTTCCGTAACTTTAAAACTGTTAATATGCATTTGAGTCTTCCAAACGCAAAGAACATTTTAAAACAAAAATTATTCAAACCATTTATTTCAAGTTTAATGTGCACTCATTTAATGGTCTTTAGGCATAGAAGATTATGATCATTTTCATCACAGATTTTATCAAATCCGGAGGACAGTGTATTAATAATTCAGTAGCTTATAGAGAGAGGTGAGAGAATATAATATGGGGCACTAAAATGATAAGGCATATTTTCCATGAAATTACTGTTATAGAGTACTTTCATTGATTAATAAAATGGCTAAAGAGTCTGACTAGGCTATGAGATTGCTGAAGTTAAACAACAATTATTGTACAATTGGGTAAAACAGAAGGATATATTGTGATGCTGTGGGGAAAATGAAACATCAAAAGCTAGTAAGAAGCCATTTTTATATCATAAAAGCATAGAAACAGCTCCATCAAGCTTTAATTACATTGTTATATTATACATTTATTTTAAAATTATTTTAGCTCATTAACAGTGGTTATAACATAGATTGTTATAATTATAGTAAGATTGGCAAATACTAAGTTTTGCTTCTATTTCAGTGTACTGAGTGCACAGGCTGCACTGTGTGAGTCACAGGATTATCTGTTTAAAAAGCAGCACTTCTGTATTTCAAGGGGTTTGTTGTTACATCCGTGTCACGGGCCGGTTCAAAAATGCTGATGCCCGCTTTGCAGGGACTGGTAGTTTAATGCCAGCCGAGGTGAGGGGAGCCCGTGGCCACCTTGTCCGTAACTCCTCTCCTCGCCGTGGGGCGCAGAGTACCTGTGTCCCTCTGGGTGGCTGCAGGTGGGGACTGACCGCCAGTGAATCGCAGCCCTGCGGCAACCTGGCCTGCCAGCAAGGAGCCTGCGCCGGAGCTCCTTTCATGGTAAGCGGTGAAAATGAACCACTTCCCTCGTGTCTCTACATGGCCCGTTCCAGCGTAACAGAGCTCAGCTTGTTTCGCTGCATTCGGGGGCTTCAGAAGTACATCAGGCTGGAAATTTTGGAGTGCTAATATTCATTTGACAAAACTGTAATTGCCAGAGGTTTTTTTCCCAGTTCTTACTTAAGAAAAATTTCTCAGGGCCAGGACGTGGTTTTTGTTCAAAACTGGGAAGGCCGATACTAGGAAATAATGCCCTGTGAGGGACAGCGCTCAGCTAGGTGTGAAAGAGACGAATTAAAGTCTACATCATCAAGTATTTTTAGAAAATTAACAGCCACAAAAAGTGATACAGGAAGACTATCGCCCAGTCCGTGGCTGTGGTGCACAGTTGGTATATGAGGGAATGACAGAGTAGGACTGAACCAGGGTTTCCCACAGTGCTGCTGTGTGCTTGAACTGCCACGTTCTTCTGGTGAAAGTATCTTTTTCATTTTTCATGTAAAATGTTTAAAAGTCAGTTTCGTCATAAGATTCACCTTGAAAATGCTGTATTTGAAAAAGCATACAGCTCTGACTTGGGCCAAAATCCATGGAGCTTAGATGTTCACCATTTGTCATAGACCATGCTATCTACCCTAATTATCTGGCAAATTTCCATGCTACTGTATAGGTCAGAGGAACCTTTCAGAGGTTTCATTTATTAAGGGCTGGGAAAAACCAAAGCATTTTCTAAATAAAGTGTGCAGGGGGGAAGAGGCTGATGCATACCCGCAGTCTGGATGAACCCTGGCTATAAAGAACCTGTTCAGATTTGCCCATGGCTAGCTAGAACACTACATTCATTTCAGACAGCACGCGAGATGGTGAAAAGCACATCAGTAAGGGAATCACTCAAGTGGCTACAAATGAACAAATGTTTGGGAAAAAACATGTTGTCAGAGAAGGTTAAACAAATTTAAAATAGGCTTCCTGAAGAAGAGGACAGGGTATCTGTCTTTAAGTGTGTTCACGGGTGTTATGAAAAGGTAGGAGTCATTAGTCTCAGCAGACTGGAAGGATGGAAAAAGGTCTTAAGATAAAACAGTAGTATTGCTGAAGAGTTTGAACCAAAAGGGGAGAATGCATGGAAACACCATTGCTGGAGCTGTATCCAAGGCAGGACTTGACAAGTTTTCGCTGATGGTGTGTGAAACCTATTCTGCTATTATTCAGGGGACGGATTTGCCTGCCCAGAGAGCTTCCTCCCAGCACTCATGTGACTGCCTCATGCTGATATGCATGGGCTCTTGGAAAGACAACAGCCATGGTGCTGATAAGTCCAGGTTTGAGTAACTTCTGCTATCTGATTTGCTGTGAGTAATGTACAACAGTAATAGATTCAGAGTGTATCGATGGGAAAAGCAGCAGCCAGCACTGAGGGTAGAACCCTTTCCTCAAGCAGGAGGGAGGAGGAGGCGGAACATTTATCATCTTTAAAGAGTTTTGGTAAGACAGTGGCAGGTAACTGTAACTTTATATTTTAGCTCTTTACCTTCAAAACTAAGAAAAATTTGAAATATATTTGCGCAGACGTGTCTTTTTTCTGTTAAAAGAAAATATACCAAATGTCTAAAGGAAACACCGTTGCAGACTCTTTAACAAAAAAAGCTGTTATGAGTGCTACTTGACAAAATAGAAACAAAAGATGAAAACAGTCATGGAATAATTTAGTCACAAAATGAACTGTAATCTTGAAGGTCAAATTTTATCTTAAAAGGCTTAGAGAGAACACTTAGAATTTTTGAGAACTGATAAGTGATTTCATTACATCAAGGAGACATCTTCACTGAAGTCGATAAGAAAAAAAAGTAAAACAACTTTTCCTCTTCTGCTTTTGAGTAATATTTTGAACATTTCTAACCACATCTACTCTTGAATGACCTATTTTGGGATAGAATACTGCAAACTTCTCTGCATTGCTGTCAGTGTATCTCAGCTTGATCTGTAGACCATCCTAGCAAAGGAGTAAGTCAAGCTGCAAGCCTTGTCAAGCTTTTGAATCTTTGTTGCAACTGTTAATGTAAAAACTTGTGTTGCTTCAAATTCCTCTTTTGAACATGCATGGGGCTCCAGCTTCTTGTTTGATGCAGGCAGGGAAATAAATGTGCGTGACTTTCGTTACGAAAATAATTCTGTTGAAATTTAAGGAGCTCTTCATATACCAGAGTAACTGTGGATGGAAGTAGGATTGTCCACATGGCTGCCACGGTACCTGTTTTGGTAAACTAGGATTGTGTATCAGCCCTACAACACCTTTGTCATTTAACAGATCTCCATGTTTTGCTAAATCCTTGCAATTAGTCATTTTTGCTATCACCTTCTCCAGGCCTGAATTAGTTGTGGCTGATGAGATCTCATCAGACTCTGCTAAATAATTTGGTTTACCAGAAATTTAAGCTGATTTGTCCCATTTGAGTTTGGCACATGCTTCAATATTTTATAGCTGTTCCTGAAAATTTCTGAGCTCTCAAGTCCTATCTCATCACATATTTGAATGGGTGCTTGATTTTAAATACCCTCACACTCTCATCCCCTTCAACAGGATAATTTTAATGCATGTTATGCATATGCTCAAATGACCTGCTGCATTGGTCTACGGTGCTTAAGTTCTTAGATGATCAAGCCTTTCAATAACTTTTTAAAATTGGATTTCTAAGTATGCCATGGATTTTTTTTCCTTACTCTTTTGAACATGAGGCATAGCAGTATGCAGGCAGGATTTTCTAGTTACCTGGCACTTGTTACCTTTAGTTTTTGCTTGTTTTTTAGATTTTGCTTGTGCTTTTGTTGTTAATGTTGTTCTGGCCCATTTTATTTCTAAGATTCTGCTGTGTAGAAGCAGATGTACTTTCCCACAGGAACTACATATACCCTATTCACTCTATAAATAACATAGTGGGTCAAATTCTGTCCATGGGTCCCTGCACACAGCTCCCACTGTAGTCATGCAAGGGAACGCTTTTGTCCTAGTTGTGCAAAACTCATTCACTAAGGTCTATGGAGCCTCTCTTCTGCCACACTGCAACACAGGGGGCTCTGCACGTGGGTATACAAAAAATGCTTTTTTAAAGTCATCTGTCTGGTCTCTGTAGATCCTTTTTATTAAGCTTTCCTGTCTTTTATTACATAATCTACCATTTGAAATGATGAGGCAGAGATGAATATTGACAAAAATTACTTTGAAACTCGAAGTAAGAAGGGCCCTGTTGCCTTACCATTCTACCTGATCCAGTTCTTGTTCGAATGGTAATGGCACAATTCCCTTCACCTTCCATGATCATACCTTGTCATGACACTGGCCAGGTGTGTTGGGGTTGAAAAATGTTACGAGCTTACCAGGTTAAACAAATTTCCTCAGCTACTGTGGGCAGAAAAAGAAAGGTCTAATCTTAGTTGCTCAAACCTTTCCACCTTATCACCCAGTTTTCCCAGTGGGTGGCTACATCTATAATTTAGTGTGGATTGAGTAAAATAATAACAAAAGCACTTGCCACTTTGATCTCGAAATGTTTATTTAATGAATGTTCAATATGCAAGAGAGAGTTTAGCATAGGAGTCCAGACTACAAGTGCGTTGGTTTGGGTTTTATTTTATTTCATTTTATTTAACACCCAAGGTTAAAAGGAGCAGGAGCCCAGCTGAGGGAGTTCAGAGTTCATCTCTGCGTGCTCACTGTCTTCCATTTAAATGTACACAAAGGACTAATACAGTACCCGCTCTCCCCTGGGCTGTCTTTGATACACTCCGCTGTGCCTGGGCTCTGCCACTCCTCCTATCAGTCTGATCCTACTTCTATTAGCCCGCTGTGCTCAGCACTGTAACCTCATTCAGCCAGCGCTCTGCATGCGGGCTAACAACTTCAAGGCTCTGTCAGGCATTGACACATGCAGGCTCCAAGCGGGAAGCTAAACACCCCCCTTCACCTCCTCTCCGGTTCCACATTAACCTCTATTAAGTGCGGGAAAAACACAAATGCTGTCGTGCCATCATTCAGGTTTTAACTACCGGTGTATATTTAGATATTCAGCCAGCTTGCCACCTCTGAGAACGTACTCAGCAAACCCTCTGGTTCTTCCCCTTTCTCGCAACGAGAGCGATAAATAGCGAGTTAGCTTGGGGAACGCAGTGGTAGAAGGTCTGGGTTGCATATTTATGGCACAGGGATAAAAATCTGAAAGAAGACTTTGACAGCACTGCCTATACTTTTTGAAGCAGTAGTATTTGTTATAAATGGAAAACAAGACAAAAATGGCCTCATTGTAGGAGAATCAAGCAGAGTATTTTCAAAACTTTGAAAGCCAGGCTGTAGACAAGACACAGCACAGTGCCAGTCTGCGCGCCCTATTGCGCCTTGATCCAAGCACTGTCTCTATCAAAGGCCATTGGGTGCTGTGGGCAGAGAGAGTTTCATGACTGTTTCTAGCTCTTTCTAAGTATAGGAGATGTCTGACAGCATTTCCTTGCAAAGCAGCACCCTCGCTTCCCACTCCGAGGCTCGCTGCCAGTGCCCACCCACCTCGTGGCTTGCTCCCACTCTGCAGGGAGCCGTTGAGACCGGGGCAGATTCTTTCCCAACTCCAATATGCCTAGCCCACGCATCCCCATACTTGGATTAATTAAACACATCATACCCCATATTCCTGGTTTAGACTCTTTGGACAGCACATAAGAAAATGAAAGCACAGGAAACATAAAGGATTTTCCTAATACTTTACTCTTGAAAACCAGTTACAGAATTACAATGAGTAATCATAATAATCGTGAGACATGCCATCTCCTCTCTAATGCTTAGCACATCAAACTTTCTGTGAGCTGGAGGGCTCTTCGTGTTCCAGGTGGGACAGGATTTCTCCACGTCCTGCCGCTCTGCAGTAATCACCTTCCTTTGGCCATACAGGGACATCCAGCTCTGCAAACAAATTTGACTTCTTTTTGCCATGGTGCTCCACTCAGGCGTTTTCACCCAATCTCAAAGTCTTCCAGAACTCGCCTCTTTTGAAAAACAATCCTGGAAGGAGGGAGGGAAGATGGCAGAACAGAGACAATCAAAGTCGATAGTACTAGATTGGTTTTTGACAATTTTCCCGTGATAGGCCTTCAGTGAGGTGTCAAGCTCCTTTCCCAGGAAGGATGCCTGTCTGGAATGCATTACTGTAACCTGTCTTGGGCGAATTTAAACGTGTTCTGTATGGCATACAAAATGGAGTTCAGGAGACAAAATGGAGTTTCAATTTAATACA
Source organism: Burhinus oedicnemus (assembly GCA_008921705.1). Taxonomy (NCBI): domain Eukaryota; kingdom Metazoa; phylum Chordata; class Aves; order Charadriiformes; family Burhinidae; genus Burhinus; species Burhinus oedicnemus. Next base: position 790,575 of record VFFE01007699.1, read on the forward strand.
GACATAATGCTCTGCCAAACTGTGTCAAGAAAGGGATTTTCCATCGTGTAATAATGTTCACAGAGCATCTCTGTTCTTATCTTTAATGGTTGCCGTAACAAGATCAACTGTTTCTTTAGCATAGCCATTTGATGATTTATGTTGTATCCCATCATTATTTTAGTCTCATTTCAACAGCTCTGAGTAAAATATCACTGTTTGTCGTCGAGCAACCTGAGACAATGTCCACTCAGCATTTGGTTTAAAATAAACAAAATTACCTAGTTTTAAAGCTTTCTCAGGATTAGTGGCTTTTAGATAATGTAAGTTACAAATGATATCTATAAGCTGTAAGCACTAAAATCACTAAATCACTCTTTTTAGACAATGTTACTGCAACATTTTCTTGAAATGAAACACAACGAATTGTGTTGGGGCTCCGTGACAGCAAGGTAAACTATGGTTAAAAGGTATACCTAAAGTTTAAATTTAAATCTAGCTTCCGGTTCCAATCTAAGATGGGAGAAATTCGTATTTAGATTATGTGATTAGTAACACAGGCTTTGAAGATCTGTAACATCCTTTGAAGAAATCGGGATGTTGAGTCCAAGTGGCTTTACCCAGAAGCTGAACTTATTAAGTACAGCAACTTTCACCAATTTGATCATCTCTCCCCTTGCTGCTTCTCCTTTAATCTCTACATTTCAGGATATCATTGTTGAGATACTTCTGTGCACAAAACAGTGTCCGAAGCTGCTCTCGCTTCAACACCCTAGCCCCAAGCTTGTTTTGGCATCAAAAGCCGTATGGGCTAGTATTCATCATGCTTCCCTGCCTACACTGCCGTTGGACGAGAAGTAGTACTACCACACTGTGCTGCACTTCAGTATGAACTAGAAGAAGATCGAAGATCCATGTGCTTGATTTTTTTTCTTTTAGCTAATATAACTATACTTAGGGCACATATATATATGCATACAAAGAGAAAGCAAATACACAGTTTCCTCAGAAGCTGAAAACTGTGGATGAAAAAGGAGCAAAATAAACCCTCACTTCTCTCAACAACAGCAAAGGCGTGTGAGGTAGCAAGGAGACAGAGATAAAGAGAGGGGTGAAAATTCGTTTTCCCAGGAATCCAGATAGCATAGATGACCCTGGCAATGAAGACAGAGTGACTTGGCATAGAAGAAGGTAGCCTGTGGGGAGGGGAGGACACAGAGTTAGGCTGGAAGCCTCTGTTGAACCTGGGCATCCCTGTGGCCATTGTCATCTGAACTACCTATGCGAAGCTAATGCAGGCATGTCTCTGCATTTATAATCATTGTATACGCACATACAGTTAGCAGTATATAAATATGTTTCATTTCCAGTTATCCTCTTTGGCTTTCACCCCTTCTAGTATTTTCTGCCGTACTTCACCTTGCTTTTTATCTTCCAAATTCTTCTGTGTATGTAGGCTATAATGAAGATTCTTGAAGTTGGTGTCACCATGAGAAATTTTGTTCTCTATTTGTTTTTGTGCAACCTGATAATAATGTCTTTGTGACATAGTCCACCTAGGGTGTTTTTCATTTAAAGAAGGACATAAACAATGAATAAAAAATTACCATTCTTGCAAGCTTTGCTACTTCATAATCATTGTTATAAATGCTGGCAGAGTTGGCTGCAACCTAAGTGGGAAGATGAAAACAGGCTTCCTGGCCGTGACTACATCATATGACTCTGATGTGATGCCATGCTAATGGGAGACAAAAGCCAGCTTTGGATCCCTTGGTAAATTCATGCCTGATTAAACATCCTGACCACTCTGGACATTTGCTTAACTCTGTCATAGTTCTTGCATCAGTAACAGTCAGCCAGTGTTTATGTAATTACGTTCCTAACTTATGTGCGTAAATTGCATTTAATAACAGCACTTGGGTATTTTGTGCATGTTGGTTGCTGAACATTATAACTTGACTTACAAAGGATTATTCTAAGGGAGATTCTAACTGGCCATGCCACTGTGTTGCCTGTATGTTTTATTTATAATAATCATTTAAATAAAGAATATGGTGCAATTCTGAATATATATTAAAAACAGCTCTCAGTTATGTATCTTTTCATATTACAATGCAGTCATATTCTTAGTTTGCTCTCACCCAAACTTCTCATGCAGTTACACTTTAATATGAAAAGAAATGTTGTCAAGAGTAGTTATTATCACACATCAGAATATTGGATTAGCATTCACTTTTAATAGATTAAAATGAAAGATTTTGAAATCTGCCCTTAATGATACTGAAGGATCTTGGAAACACATTGAGAAAGCTTTAGATGAAATGTCATATGATATATATATACATCATACATAGGTTCATAAAAGACAGTTCATTTAACTGCCTGCCTTTGTGTTTCATCTGTTCTGTTTGGGTGAATCATCCACAGGTTAAGGGATGCTTGTGCAGTTTCTTTGCTTGAAATCAAGCACAGTAAATGGCATGGAAGTTTAGGGACTACAAGGTTCATGTAGACCTGGGATGATGAGTAACATAGGACAATTTTGGAGGCATGGAGTATAACCTGGAAAAAAAAAATCTGGTAGTTGGAGGCATCTTTGGGTCATATCTATTGATCTTTTGACTCACGGTCTGATCCGGAAGGGTTGCTTGAACTGCTGTTGCATAAATCACCTCACTTGTAAAGCTGAATTCAAGGTGAACATAGTTGTGAGTTAAGCTGTCCTGGAGGAGAGTTTTTGAGAGATGCCATGCTGCAGAGCCTGCGTGTTAGAAACCAGTGTAGAAAAAGGTGAAATGATTCAGTGTTCATTTGTGGGGTTTAGGAGCTTGTTTTGGGAGCTTCTGATACACATGGGGAAAAAACCAACAGCAGGACCTTCCAGTTGATGAAATTGTTGGCATCTTTTTCTCAGTTTATTGTTTCAACGTGGGATGGTCACTTTTGGCAAGATGTGCACAGATACAATATGCTGCATCAGTGTCTCTGAACTTTTTGTTATTGAAGGCTTGTGTCCTGTTTTTTTGGCGGGGGTGGGATGTATAGGCCATCTCTATTCCACACTTCTTTGGTAGTTGGGAAAGGGGATGATGAATAAACAATTTGGCATTGAAGTAAACATTTTGTCTTATTTTGGTATACAAAAATCATAATTCCACTTTTTTATAAACATTTCAGTAAACTTTGAGAACTTGGAGGAGGCATCTCCTGACAATACCCGCTATAGAAAGTGCATGTGTCTATGCTTCGTCATTCGAGTTTACAGGTGTTTTTCAGGCTCACACCTGAAGTTTTAGGAACTGCCAAGAAGCCATGCATCACACTGCACTAGACTGAGGGCAGATAATTTATATAGCTGTAAATGTAGTACAACTATTAACATGGCAACAGTGTTACTGTCAGCTAATACAGTTCAGTTTGCATCCTGCAAGTATAAACACTACAAAAAATACACATTGCCTCACATCTTATTGAACTATACAGCCTGTTACACAACATCTTACACATACTTTTAATAAGCAGATGCTAAATATTGCAGTGACTAAACTCCATGTATGAATATTGAAGAAATTAAGTAATAAATCAAACAGCTGCTGGGAATTTTTAGATGTTAACAGGTCATGCAGACTTTACAGACATTATGCATCAATATATTTTTCTGAGAATTTACCCTAACAAATTCATCCAAAACATTGCGGAAGGTCCTTTCTCATTTAAGGCCAAGGCAAAAGGCCAGGAAGTTTAACTTTAGATATATTTTTGTTTTTCGATTTCATTGATACATGCTCACATTAAGCCCACAGAGCATGGTAAAACAAAAACATTTCAGAGCTAAATAGAGGCCACAAGCAATGAACAGTAAAGGCCAAGATGCAAGATCCTATCAGTGCCGGAGGCACCGATCAGGAAGGCAGACGATCCAAGAACAACACACAGAATGATGAAAATTTCCAAGATTTATCGAAAAGTGACCTTAGGGAATTTTTTCTGTGAATGCCGACTTGGTGATCGCAAGCTTTGGAGCAAGAACAAATAACCAAACATCCAAAAGAGGTAGTTATATGAAAGACTAGTACACTTCATAAAGACTTTTAAATCACAGGTTTAGGCATTATGGAAGGCAAAGTAAATTGAAATAACCCTGGACTGTATCTAGCCTGTGTGCGTAAAAGGAAGAGATTTCTTCATGTTCTTTGCAACTAAACATATGCAACCTAATATTTGAATTACAGCAATGTTTGCAAGGTAGTGCAGCAAATATATGAGGGTAATGAGGGAAATTCAAAATAGTAGACTTAAGGAATCATGGGTTCCAGGACAGATAGGACTACTGTAACCAGCCAGCGTAACAATCTTGCCCGTAGGATTTCTCATAAATACAATATGGAATGCATCTTTTCTGAAAAAGATATCTAACTTCATTTTAAAATGTCCAAGAAATGATGAACTTGTTGTTGACATAATGCTTAATTACCTTCTGAAGTAGGAACTTGCATCTTATTTCAGAACTGAATTTCTCTAACTCCCATTTCTCAACACTAGATCTCATTATACCACTGTCAGGAAGGCTGACGTCTTGCTATCAGACATCTTTCCAGGGTGTAAGTACCAATCGCAGTGATCAAGGCACCTTTCAGCCTTTCGTCTGACAAGCTGAATAAGTTGAGCTCCTGTAGGCCTTGCACTGGAGCGCTTGGTTTCCAACTGCAGGCTGTGAAGTCTCTCTTCAGAATTCCACCTGTCCATCTGAGTAGAAGAAACAATGCATTTTTTTTCCAGTGTGCAAACAATCTAGGCGCTAAAAAATTTTCTCCAGAACTCCACTTTGAATGCTAATAAATAACATTCTTGAATGAGAAAGCTGAAAGAAATGGCAAGTGTAAACAAGAAACAATAAAGGAACAACCATCAATCCCGATTTTTAAGATCTAATCCAACTACCTCTATTCCATCAAACTTTGGAAGTACTCTGTTCCCTATGGCAGATCTGTGCCCGTGGCATAATCCTTTCCCTCCCCTGAAACTGGGGCTTCTGACAGATAGGCTGTGACTATGCATTAAATAGCTCTGGCCAGGAAGGGGAGACCATCAACTGCTGTGCCAGGAGCTGGCACTTGTTCATGTCTACTGCTGCTGTTACAAGCCTTGTAGCCTCTGGCAGAGAAGGAGGATGAACAGCTGGAAGCCGAAACCTTTTCAGCTGCCTCAGCAAAAACTGGTAGAGCTATCTGCCAAAGCCACAGTTTGACTCTGCCACCTTGGTCTAGTTGAATATACTGTACCTTGCAGGTAGAATATCCCGAGAAGCTCAGCACGGATTGAGAAATGTCCATGGGATATTTCACTGCCACCTTCTGTAGCAGTAGAGCAAGCTCAGTAGCGAGGACTTTTTAAAAATGCCGCCGTGTCATCAAAAACCATGGCTCGTTTCCAAAATCTGTCACTCTAAGCGTTCACAGAAGGGGTCAGGTGAAAGTTATTTCAAACAGGCCTCGTAACAGCTGGAAATTTGTGGTTGATGACTGGGGATGGGGATTCCTGCTGTTGTTCATTTCTACTCGAAAGGTTGGAAAAGATTTTCCCTACCTCCTGAGCAGATGCTGGGACTATAGTTGCCCTGTTGGCACTGCCACTTGAGCGGGCATGACAAGAGTTCTGTGGGGACATTTTCCAGGTTATGTAAGAAATCAGTAGTTTTATACTTTGTGTTGGTACAGGATGAGGCTTCAGTTCTGACAGTTTTTCTCCATCTAGACCTTCAGATTTTAATCAACTCCTTTTTACCACGTTTCTGTTACTTCTTAAAGGCAGCTGAGGGGAGAAAAAGAACAACAACGACAACAACACAAAAGCTTTGTATACATTTCCAGGAATGGTATTTATCATTTACAGAAGGGTATTTTTGCACTTCTGATTATGAATGTTTACTTTATTCACACATTGAGCAAACTGTCCTCTTAAACCATACAGTCAGGAGGTATACTGTTTCATACATTCAGATGTCTGAAAGCTGTCTGGAAATGTATTTCCTACTTTCTGATATGGGAACATGTCAATAGGAGGGGGTTTAATTTGTTTTGAAATTTCAACTCTCGTTCTGCTCAGAAGCTGAAGTTGGAATCCATTAAGATGCATTTTAGTGCAGTTTCTATTCTCATCTTCCTTTTCTCAGTAACTGTGCAATTCACTTAGTACTTCATTACAACCAACAGCAATATGTATACATAGTGCACAACATGAGCCATTTTGTTTTAAAACAGATTGCAGATGAAAGGAAACCATTCATTTCTTGCTTGCTAGCTGTAATTACTAGAGCGCTAATTACTCCAAATCACTGACATCCAGGGTCAATAAGGATGACAACAGGAACATCAAAGACAAGATGCACGTACACAATTACAAGTCTCTAAACCAGACTGTAATATTATTTTATGGCTACTGTTTTTTTCAGTCAATGCTGAAAAATATTCAAGTTTGCTGAATGTTTACTATTATTTCCTTTGCAGTTTGACGGTGAGAACATGTATATGAGTATGACAGAGCCGAGCCAGGACTATGTGCCAGCCAGCCAGGTGGGTTAATTAATCTTCTCTGCCTTGTTTCAAATTGTAATTAAACAAATTCAAAGAGTTGCATTGCAAATGAGTGGCACTATCAGTAACTGCTGCAATCAGGAATAATCATAATTTATAAACAAAGCATTTAAGCCTTGTTTCCAGTTAATGAGATAGAGCTGATAAAACACCAGAGTTGGCGTTTGTTGAAAGATACTACCTTGTTTCCTCTCCAGAATGCAAGCAGCTGTTTTGCCAGCATGATCTTTCCTAAACAGTTGTTTTACCTTCAGGAAATAAAGTCTTTACAGGTGCAGGTTATTTGTTTATCTGACTGCAGACAAGTTAATCATTATAAGCTACACATGTCACAAATAGCTTTAATTATCACTCATAGGCCAGTTGTAGTTGAAGAATTGCATTTTTAACACTAATCATACGGCTGAGGAACGTTGCTAATGTTACATGATTAGCAGTAGGGTTAAGGCAATGACTTGGTCTTCTGTAGCTTGCAGCCCAAAAGGTTTAATGCGATGTGCATTCTTTACAGGTATTTTTAAGCCCTTTCCTTTTTGGGGAGCCCTATACGCTAAATTCTGATATTAGGTGTATATTTAAAAATCTTTCACTGTGCCACTCGAACCCTAAGATCTATAGATTTCTAAGAATGAATGATTTTAATTATTTCTGAAAAAGCAAAAATAGTTTTGAAATTTTTGGTTTGTCTACCTGTAGCCATATCTGTATGTAAGGGAGAAATTTTCATTTACTTCACATGTTTTGGTCAGTTTAATTCTGTGTTAGTAAGTGATGGTGGTAGTGGTACAGATCAGTTAGATTGTGTCAGAAATTGCCCTGAATAATCAGACTTGTGGTCTAGGTCCTGCAATATCTTAGGCCCAGCATGGCTAGTCTTGATATACCTCTTTCTGACAGGACTAGAAGGATTATGTGAAGAGTTCTCATTAGGTGGGAAATAAGTTTGCATGCGTGGTAAATATGTGTAGATGAGCAGGATGTAATTTAAGAATCAACAGCTTTGGAAAGTGGCAGTACATTCAAAGGTAGACGTCTTCAAGAAGTAGGGTTCTTCAGGTACATAGGTTCACTTGGGAGCAGCGAAAGAGGATGTTGTATGAGGTGAGCTACATTGCTCAGTCAAAAAAACCCGTCTTTAAAATGGTTCACCGTGTTGCTTCCCGGCTTTCTGTTGAAGTTATTCTGAAGTACCTTTAGAGACCAACTGTACTTTGCGTTTAGGATTTGTGCATGATTGAACTTATTCAGCTAAGAACCCTCCAAGATCCAGAGGTAGTTTAGACTAGAACTGTTTGATTAAAAAATGAAAAATTATATTATTAATTTTTCTCTAACCATTAATCCAAAAACTGTACTGACAAGTTTTAGTATTACTATTAGATTAAAGCAGCCTAGTATCATCTCATTTCTGCCTTAAGGGTTTTGAAGTGCAAGGGCTAATTGAATTTGTTTGAAACAGTAGAAATACAAACTCTCTGAATGATTGCTGTTATAAGGCAGCTGCTACCTTTCGGAGAATCATTATGTCTGTCTTAAGTAGTTTTGAATAAAGAATTGCAAATCCACATTATACATCAGAATTATTTTTCTTCTGTTGATATTTTTGTACTGTGTATGCATGTAGTTTAAATAATTTAAATGGCATATTGAAAAATTAAGAGTATAAGTTTTAATCTTTTATGCGGTTTCTACATGTGCTAACAAGGCCTGGATCCTCAGAGATATTTATGCATCTTACACTCACTGGTTTCAGTGGAAGTAAGGTGCTTAAAGAACCTTTAAAGATCCAGGCCTAGATATTTTAAATGCAAATGATTTTCTCTTCAAGGAAAAAATCTATCAAATGTGACATTTCTAAATTCAAAGATGACAGAAAACCCTGAATGCTTACTGAGGGCTGGAACCAAGAAAGAGCTTACAGACTTAAAATCTCGCTATGGCAAAGCTGAGTTTTTGGGTGTCTGGCTCCTGGGTGGAGTTCAAAACCCAGAGGCAGGTGTCGAAACTCTGTCCTTTGCTGGGGGATCTGTGTGGCAAGAGGCAGCTTGACTGCCAGGCACAATATTTTAAGTTATTACCAAATGCATACAGGTCAAACAGCCTCCCATGCCTGTTTGAGAGAACCCGTCAGCCTTGGGCTGTCCCACCCTCCTTTCCCTTACTGTGATTCTTTCCTGGTGCTTATAGCGTTGCAGCGGTTTTTTAGGTGAGTATGTATGAAAACCTGTACTAATAACTAAATTTAAAAATGTGATACACAAAAAGCACACTAGGAGCAGGAAGCCGGGGGTGTGTTGGAAATTCTGCCTCAGTTTAGGGAAGAACTGGGACTGTGAGAGAAGGCTTCCTGAACCTGTTCCTGATGTAGATCACTCCTAGCCATTCCTCAGAGGAACTAATCAGCTCTTCACTGACAGTATTGGTGAGGTCTTCGCCGACTCTAATGGGGCACCGTTCCTATCTCAGGTGTAAACATTTGGTGGTCACCCAAAACTGGTGGACTGACTACCACTTCAGCATCCAATCTGCTTGTTAAAACTGGACAGAATATGATATTCACTGCTCTGAAAACAAAGCATGCCAGATTGCGTAGCTTACTGGGGAGAGAGAGGAAGAGGAAAGGATGTGGCTGTCTTTTCTGGTCCCTGTTTTCAGGACTGTTTGTTCATTTTCCACTTGCTGCTACTGGATATAAACCAAATAATCCCCTAAGAAGAGATGAGAAAATGTTCTCTCCCAGATGAAAGCCTTGTCACTTAATCCAGAGTTTTCTCCTGTGTCCATTTTGCATCTGTCCTCACAAGCCTGGCAGTTGCATGACTTCAGCGAGAGGAGTGCAGGCTCCCTCCCATCCGCAGTAACTTGGTTGTTCCCTTGCAAGATCGCAGATGAGGGTTTGAATCCTGTCAGAATGAGGAGTGAATTCATTTCTCCACTTGCCTTGATGGATGCACATCTGTTAACTAAAATATGAATCCCACATGTTAGGAGATGCACGGTCCTATCAGAAACTTTTATTCGAGCTCCGATCATGCTGACTGAGTCAGACACGAGCATCATTTTCTAATTTCAGAGTCAGACACAGCTTATTTGGGAGGTACATTGGCAGACTGAGTATACAACAGCAAAGACTGAGGGGTTTCCACTAGGCTGTCTTCAGGATTATGTGACTATAGAGGCAGGATTTTTGGGGTCCTGATGCACCCTGACATGCTCATGTCCTTGCTTTAGATCTAACCCTGAGAAGTTAGTTTTGCTTGTTTTGCCTTTTCCCTCTAACTTTTCCTAGAATCCAGCATTTCAAGAAATTTGGGGGCTATAAAATAAACTGTGTTGCAGAAGAAAATAAAATTTAGACATCGGAAAGATTTCAATTGTCCTGAAAAAGCTGAAATTGCACTTCAGTTCTTTCTGTTTACTGCAAAGTGTTCATATCCAGAAAAACATCACCTTGTATTATTTTAAGGGTTTTAATCAATTTATCCCCTTTAGGCTAACATAAATAAAAGCTCAGCCATTGGACAGGAAAAATATAGTTTTGTTCCTTTTGCTATATAACATCAAACATCTGCATAGCTTGGTAATCCAAGACAAGTTGCCTCACAGCATCCCTCAACAATTATCATTTCTGTTCAATTTTCAAATCAGTACATGCTTTGGGACTTATAGACTAAGTTGCTAAGTAGCAACATATGGCTCACTACTGTTCCTGTGATGTTGCTGCAAGCAACTAGCATAATTCTATACTTGAAATGATTTTTACAGAAAGCCAGTGCTGGAACTGAGCCAGAAGTGTAAGTATACAGTAAAAATTAATGATATTCTTTTAGACTGTCCCAAAAGGCTGTTTGGCAATGTTGTCTCTGTGTACATTTTATATATACGTGTAAATACTGTATTTTTGGTTATGATATATGTAGTACAGGACTCTGCACTGCAGGCATCTCTTAAATGAGTTATGCCAGCCATATTAACGAACATACATAGTAAAACTACATGACATTTTCACTACTAATTGCACTTCAATGTGAAAATATTTATCATTTTAAAATAAAACTATGCCAACTGCTCTGCATTTCAAATTCTCACAAATATATTGTTTTCTCCCCACACCTATAATTGGAATCTCGGAGATGAATTGTTCTTCATGTAATTCCTCCTCCTGTAATTTGTGGGCCACGCATAGCACAGTATAAAATTATATTGTTTATTTTACATTTCTTCCTAGTCACAATACAGAATGTAATTCAGGACTCTGTTGCATAGTGTATTGCACGCTTTTGTGACCTTCCTGAGGCCTGATAAGTGTTAAGGGTAATGAATCCAGCTGCCAAATCCCTTGCATGATCTGAAGGGAAGGGAGGAGGACTGGCTTGGAGCTGATGGTTTGAGGCAGTAACCCCATTGCCCCAGTGGGAAGAAAAGAGATACCCAAGGCAGAAGAAGGAATGCTGCTTGCACAGAGATGGTATTTTTGTCCCTCCCAGAGCTATGGCGGGGGAAATGTATAAGATATGTATGGATGCTCTTTGTTACAGTGGGTATCGTGGGTGTCAAAACTGTTTTGCCCTGTACAGCTCTGGGGTAAAATGGGATAGAATGACATCCAACAGAGAG
>VFFE01007699.1:806763-880382 GCA_008921705.1 Burhinus oedicnemus
TTGAGTTTTCCTAAGAAGTTGCTCAGTCATTGTAAAAAAAGACTTGCACTTCTCTTATAAATTTACTCAAACTTTCTAAATGGGAAAAGTGCACAGCTGAGTCTTTGTCTGAAGTGAAATTTAAATGCCTTGATTACAGTATTGGTGTTCCAAAGCCCAGATCTTGTAATCTTTTATAATATTTGTGCTTCTGCTTATTGTCACCTTTAAAATGTATTTCAATTTAAAACCTTCATTGAAAACACGTTTCCCAGCAAACCGCTATAGTATATGTATAAAATTAATGCAATTAACGAAAAGACTCTCAAGAGTGGAATCTTAAAAAAAGTCTACTCTTTTACATAGTTCTGTTAACTTTGAAATTGTGATTGTTTTAAATCAATAATATCATTGTCAGCACATTCTCCTTCTTGAAAACAGAATTCATCTGGCACTGGAAAATTAATGCTTTGCTTGAGGCTTTGCCCTTTAACTAATGTAAATTAGAGAAATTGATTAACACAATAGAAAAAAGTTATACCTTCCTCTGTAATATATTTTTGATAGCTGTTGCTTGATAAATTAGTATATTGTGTGTTTTTAAATGAATATGATTTATCGTCGTTGTCTACCATATGAAGAAACACAAAAAAATTGTTTGCAGGATCATTGACTTGAACATATCAATGGCACTGTTGGACAATTCTTGCTGAGTGTTAAGATGATTTATGTAACAGACCGAAGGTTTCCACAGTAATGCATTATAGTCTCAAGCTATCAAGCCTTGTTCATGCAGAGACAAAAGAAGCTGAAAAACACTTGCTTCTGCAGGTCCTCTGTTTAGAAATTAGAGATAAGGTTGATCCTATTAAAACTTTTAGAAATATCTGCTGTCACATATATTATCCTAACTCTCAAATGTGCATAAGGTACGTTGCTCTTTTTCCTCTTCTAATGAGCTCATTGTTTTTACATTACTCTCGATTCATAAGTATTTCAGTTATGTAACAATGTGTTCAATAATAGAAGAGGAGACAGCCTGAAGCATCTATCTTTTAAAAACTGGCATCTTTCCACAGTTCAGATGCAGAAGCCTTGGTGCAAATGAAAAATTAAGACACGCTCTACATAGTTGACAGTGCCATTCATTTCATTTAAATTAAATATCTATAGGCAAATTCCCAATTTTAAAGAACTGTTGCTAGTACCAGATTCTGTTCAGTATATGCACGGTGACTGAAGTAACCACTGAGCGCACGAATTAGAAGGCAAACTACATTAAGTAAGTCTGTGCTGTCATATAGTAACAGTTCTGCTCTTTCCAGAGGGATTTACATTGGATGTTTGAATGCTTACTGCCTCTTGTGGTCAGTCAGAGATGTCTCCTCAACCATCAAAACCTCACATTTTTACCCCATGTGAAAAGGGTAAAAGACTGAGGGCATGGCCAGGCTTGAAGAGCAGTGGTGAATGGAGTTGGTGGGCAGTCACAAGTGGTGTTCCACAGGGCTGAGTATTGGGGCCAGTTCTGTTTAATATCTTTATCGATGATCTGGACAAGGAGATTGAGTACACCCTCAGTAAGTTTGCAGACAACACCAAGTTGGGCGGGAGTGTTGATCTGCTTGGGGGTAGGAAGGCTCTACAGAGGGATCTGGACAGGCTGGATTGATGGGCCAAGGCCAATAGTATGAGATTCAGCAAGGCCAGTGCTGGGTCACAACATCCCCATGCCACGCTACAGACTTGGGGAAGAGTGGCTGGAAAGCTGCCTGGCAGAGAAGGACCCGGGGGTATTGGTCTACAGCCAGCAGAATATGAGCCAGCAGTGTGCCCAGGTGGCCAAGAAGGCCAATAGCATCCTGGCTTGTATCAGGAATAGGGTGGCAAGCAGGACTAGGGAAGTGATCATCCCCCTCTACTCAGCACTGGTGAGACCCCACCTCAAATACTGTGCTCTATTTTTGGCAAGGCTAAGTGACATAAAAGATATATTGAAGGGGACCAGCGAGGTCATTGTTCAGGAACAAAAGCTTGGACTTGGGTTGAACAGTGAATCAGGGTTAGGTGTTCATATAGTTTTATTCTAGCAAGCTTTTCTCATAAAATTATAGGCTAAGGTGGCACAGATAGTGACGTCTCTTGATCTCAGAGTGGGCATCTCAATGACCATCTGCTTTCTGAATTTTCCATCATTTGAGGCAGAAATGTCACAAATATTTAACCAGAAACATAGAATACTGTCCTTTACACTTGGGAAGACATCGTTGATTCAAACAACTTTTTCATAGTTTCGTGTCTGTAAACAGCCCAAATTTAAGGATGCTTAGTTCTGAGGTTCCCACTGTGTAGCTCCCATTGGAAATATACTGAAATCTGCTTATAATAAATAGAGGTATAATGAAAATCCTCTTTATAATAAAATGAAATTAAAGCCTGTGTCTGTTCAGTGCTATGCAGTGGGTTTAATGGTGTTATTTTGCAGAGGGCTTTCTCTCTGGAATGTAATAAAGGTCCAGGAAGTTCCCCTAAACTGAAGAGCTGATAAACACCTCATCCACTCCCACAGTCATGAGATGAAAGCGAAACCACTGGCAAAGTTCCTAGCAGCTCTGTGGTAAAGTTAATAAAGCATTTACTGCTACTCTTTTTTGATTCAAAAGTGAAAAGGCGAGCTTGCTAGTATTTCTGTGACCAGTAGAATGAAAAGGAGCTATTCCATGTCTTTGTCAATAGAGAAAGTCCTGCTGATAGTAAAGCCAACTATGAAGGAAAAAACCCTTGGGGGGGGGGAGGGGGGGGCAGGGGAGACCCTAACTTTTCTCTCCACTTGCAAGAAAAATCTAACAGAGCTGGAGGTACAGGCCACCATTTATTATTAATACATATGAGCTGTACTTAAGAATTGTAACTGGCTACATGGACTGTAGCCTTCCCTAATGCTTTTGATGTTAGATAACTGCTTTCATTAGAAATTCCAGATAAATGGCTTGGGTTGGAAGAAGAGGTGCTCTAAGCAAGCCCAGGGGTCAGGGCAGGATGATGATTGGCCTGGGAGTGGGAGCTCTTGCTGCAGGGAAAACCTTGGGCCTGGCCTTGTGCTGGAGTTCCCTAAAATGTCTTTTTGGGGAAGAAGGTAACAATATGCCCATTGCCAGCACTGGATCAGTTGCATGAAGGAGACTCTAGATGGTTCCTCAAGAAGGCTTTCCCAATGGCAAGAGGAGAGATGGCAGGAAAGTAGGAGTGGGTGTTTGAAGCCTGTAGCTACTATTGGCAGGACAAGCACATGTCCTGTTGCTCACTCCTTCCCTCCACGTGCAATTGCAACAGCCTTGTTTATGGGATATGTTGGGCTTGCTGCAAATGTATATAGGACTTTTGGTTTCTGATGTGCTAGTGTGCCAAGTCATTACAAGCATCTGAACCATGCTCCTGGACAAGACAAACTGGAGTACTGTCACATCACTGTTGATGAAGTTAACTGAGGAAGTTATGTCTGTATGTGTTACATACACACATACGAAGTATGGAAATACCAAATTGGCTGAAAATGTTAGGTGAAATAGGATGCTCTGCAGATGCTTTCAAATATCAGTCCATACCATTAGTATATGGCTTGGATTCTGCCTAGCTTTATTGAAGCAGTAAAATAGTTTATGTCTTTAAAAAAAAAAGAAAAAAAGAAAAGAAAAAGCATTATAGGAAGTACTAGTGCTTGAATTATATGTTGTTTTGGTGTGTTATTATTTCCTTTGCTACAGTACTCCTATTTTAAGAAGTTTGTTTAAGTGTAGTGGACAGTGATGTGGTAGGTGATGTGGGATCAAATACACTCTTACTGGTTTGCAAGCAATAACCATGGTGTGATTTATTTTTTTTAAATAATCAGAGAGCAACTGTCTATTTAATATGCTTAGGCAATTTAATATATATATATATATAACATTATTATATAGTTACACATGACACAATTTGGGTTGTGGAGTTTTATGCCACTAGTGTTTTACTTTCTTTTTAACAAGTGAAGCTAATGTCCTAATGGCAGTTCAATTGCTCCTACCATTTTTGAAGTGTTACTAATTAAAGACACATTTGAAACACAGCAGATCAAAGTCTAACTAAGGTAAAAGCCAGACTATCCACATAAGGCATGCAAGAGGGGTGTACAAATAAGACAGCAGATTTGCTGAATGCCCCCAATATTAGGCGCATTCAGCCTGTCAATATTTGGTTTAGGAATATTTGCTTTTAGTAGCGAATGTAAAAGTCCCTTCTTGTTAAAGAAGTGGTGAGAGTACTGTAGACTCTTGTCCTACTCCTGCTTAAGGACAGTAGGAGGGCAGATCTCTCTTCCTCCTCTAGGACATATTGAGACATCTTGGTTCAGCAAAGATGCAGCACAAGGTATTTTCACTGTAGGACATTGAGAGAGAGAAAGAAAACAAATGTTGAGTTAACATTTCTTTATATCTGGAAAATCATGGGAGAGAAGACTCTTTTGAGGCCATCAGTCTTTTGGGACAGTAGAAAAGACGGTGTTGAACAGAAAATGTCCTCTTTTCACAGCTCATGAATTCCTCCTGGTAGCTGTAGGTTACATGGCTCTAAGCTCACGAAGATTACAGCAACCAAAACCCACTGTGTATAGAGTGTCCATAATACTTTTATTTGGTTTTGCACAGTTTATGCATTGTGGTTGAGTATATATTACATGTTCTCTTTGCCGTGTGCAAGTCTCCTCTCCATTTAATGAGTGTCTATTTTTACTGTATGTATTTTCTCCCTTGGAGGTGTCTCAGCTGATGGCTGTATGGTGGCTTCTAAAAGCAGGGGCAAATACAACTCACAAATGGCAGTACTCACACCAGCTTCCCATTAAGGAGGAGGGAGGGGCAAGGGGAGAGCAAACTCCTGTGCTGGAGGTGAGAAACAGAGCTGGAAAGCATGGGCAGAACCAAAGTCCTCACGCATAAGGATGGAGATACCACTGCCAGACCTTTTCCTCTCCCTGTCCTGTTGTTGTCATTCTTTGGGATTTTACTTTGGCTTTTACAGTCTAGCCTTCCTGTTCTATTTCATACTAAAATATTTGGTAACAGAGGTGTAAACCTTGTTGGGAAACAAGCAAAGCAACTAAAACCATGGCAATGTGCACTAGAGTAAGTTTTTCTGTGTTCAGCAGCTCATTGAAAGCATGCAACGCAGTTTGTTGTTGGTCTGATTTAGGTTTTTATATCCATGCTCGTACAGAGGAGAGTAACCTCAGGCATCAGGGAGGATAGTATTACTATGATGACTAATGAAAAATCCCTTTGTTTATAATTGGGCATTGATTCTTCCCTCGCCCTTCTGCATGAATTCATACACCATACCATCCTCCATTTGCAAACTTGTGTTGAGGAAAACATTTTCTTCTAATAGCTGCTCTTTGAAATTGTGCCCCCATTTTCATATTTCCTGAAGATACTTTGCAGAATCAGGATGTATTTAAATCCTTGCATTTCCAGAATTAACAAAAGCAGCAACCAGAGCCAGGGCTGCATTGCTGCAGAGGGGCAGGAAGGGTGGAAGTAGTCTCTGTGCTATAAACCTCATGACTGTGGGTGTGGGATGTGCAAAGTCTGATCACTTGCAAAGATGAGAACTGTGGCTGTTCTCAGAAAAGCAGAGCACGCTTTCAGGCTGAACCACTGCAACTGATCCCTTTAACTCTTGATTTGGATCATGTATCTAACCCCGCTCACCTTTTTCCTTTAAGAAATATAAGCATAACTACCGCTATCCCCCAAATGAGCCTACCTGCTGTACGAAGAATGTAGATAAATAATAGCAATTATCCACCTTGGTGCATTACTCTGCCTGTGGCTTTTTCTTGGATCAGATTGAGTTGGATGACTTAATGGCAGCGGACAACAAAAGACTAAACGGTTGCTTTGTGAAGTAACTCATTTAGATGACTGACAAAATGTATGTATCGTTGAGTTTATAGATTAAGAAAGGAAAAATCAGTGTTTTTGAGGCACAATAGATGTATTTTTATAAACACAAAGTATATTCATACAAAGTCTATACTGTTTCTGTATTTATTTGTTTTTCTTTATAGCAGAACAAATGCATGGCTCTCCTGTAAACGTAAAAACGGTATCTTTCTTCTTCACTATGTAATTCTTGATCTGAGTAGCAGGGAGTCTTATGAACCATTTTGAGCCAATGTTAATTTTATAAATTGCATTCCCTTTTCCACAATTCCCATGAAAAAGGTATTCAGCTAGATGAACACTCTTGGAAAATTTTAATAGGACCCTTGAAATCTGTTTGAATTCAGCTCCTTTAAAAAAAATCTCTTTCTAATGGAAGCTGTGAAAGTATCAGAGATTCTTATGCCTCAGAGGCAATTTTTCTTCCATACATAATGGTGAAACTCCACTGTTATAATATATGGGTGTTTAAAATATTCCTTTTGTTAAATTGAAGCTCCTTCTTAGAAGTCTGTGAGTTGGGTTCTTTTTGTTTGTTTCATGTGACTTTTATTATTATTCTTGATCAGTATTCATATGATTTTCATAGCACTTTCTGTTCTTTTTTTTCCCAGTCTTTTCCTGGCCCAAGTCTTGAAAATGAAGATTTTAACATACCTCCTATAACTCCTCCGTCATTGCCTGACCACTCCCTGGTGCACTTGAATGAGATAGAGTCTGGGTACCACTCTCTGTGTCATCCCATGAACCACAACGGCCTCCTTCCATTCCACCCACAAAACATGGATCTACCTGAAATTACAGTTTCCAACATGCTCGGCCAAGACGGGACGCTGCTTTCCAACTCCCTCTCTGTGGTAAGCATTTTTAGTCTTTCCCTTCCGTTCCATTTGAAAGAGTGAAATGGTGGAAATACAGACCTGTACACGGGGCTGGCTCCTGCACCACTCAAGTCATGGAGCGAGCTGGCCTGACTCTGGGTTTTACGTCACGCTCCCTATGTCAAATCCTCCCCCCACCAGAGGCAGTGGGGATTTTACAGCTGAGTTCCTCAAAGCGAGGGTGTTACCTGCCGCCTTGAGTAGAATTACTCCCACTTTACACAGATGCAAATAATGACAAAAGGAGGCTCGAGGCTTTGACTTCCACTGGAGCAGGGTTTGGATCCAGATGGCTGTTGTTCTGTGTTTGTCTGATGAGGCTCTTTCCATTCTCATTTGCATGTGCTGAGAGATGTACAAAAATTTAATATCTCCTTTCTTGTTTACCGCACGTTTGGAAAACAGCAAATGTTATTTCTGATTCTAGGCCAAATCTTATAGCCTTTTTACAGTTCCCAGTCCTTAGCCAGCCAGAATCCAATTGAAATGACTGGACGATTTGCTTATAAAGTCTGTCAGATAGTCATTATGGTTGTAATCTTGGGAAGCCTGATATTATAAATCACTTCTTTGAATGTTAAATTGCTTGCAACAACTGCAGAGCTACTTCACATGTTACATTTTCAAGTGGGTTCTACAAATAATTAGTATACTTCTTGCAAGCGGCTCCAGACAAGACTGTTGTACAGAAGAGGGCATTATTTCGTGTCGATGTACAATTCTAGTCCAAAGAGTTAAAAATCCCATGGAAGAGGATGGGGCCTGGCATTGTGTGGGGCTCACTGGACTTCAGGCACTCTGCTAGACGAGCTGCCCAGGAACTGCAGATCTGGACAGGTGAAGTTAAGGATCTGGCATTCCTAGAGATCCAAGGGTCTGGGCTTCTCGCCGAAGGATCAGAAGCTTAGGGTCCTGTGTCCCAGCTGGGAGGCTCTGCGCTTAGGGACTGACACTGTTTAGACTTCCAGCTTGCTAGCTCCCAATCACATTACCTGAAAAAAAAAAAAAAAATCAGTTCTGGGAGCCTGGGAGCTGAGGCACTATATGGAGGTTTGGGAGCTGAGGGATCTAGCTGAGCTCCCCATTCTGTCCCTCAGACTAACAGGCCCAGAGCCAGGGGCCCATGGTGGCCAGAAAACAGTTAGTTTACAACAAAAATCTTCCTTGTCACAAGGCTACATTGCAACTTAATTAAAATAAAGCTGCCTTGATTTTGAGGAGCTCTGCATTCCCTCTGAGGATGTCCAACAAGCTGTGCTGCAGGGGGGCTAGTCCTGGCTTCTTATGTGCTGCTTAGTTGTTATTGATTTACTACGATGTTGCACGCTTTGTGTTTGAGGTCAGAATCTGACCCCAGGGTTATGTTCAATAATGGGAGGAATGGGGGAGAGGCAGATTTTCATAGAGAAATATAAATACACTTTGTGGAAATGTTTTGAATTTTGCTTGCATTTCTGCAAAGCTGATGGCATGCATTAAAACGCATGAGCTAAATCTTGTGTGGGATTCTAAGAATCAGAACTACGAAAGGAGTTGAAAAAGTAAGAGAAAGGCTTGGCACTCCAGTCAAGACAAGCAGTATTTCACTGAACTGACCTCTTTTGAGCCACAGCTATGGCTCGACACTATGCATTCTTTTAAGCTCTGATGTTCCACATTAACCTCTTGCAACAAGCTCTGAACAAAGGGGCTTGAGAGTTTGTAGATCATCACAGTGAATTATTGCATCCAGGGCAAATACAAAAAAGCTGTATAACTAGGCAATTTTGCTATTGTGACTTAGTGAAGATCACAAGAAATGAAAATCAGACGTCAAAAAAATATGCACGAAGTCATTTCTGAAGATTCGTTCAATAAATAAAGCAAGATCCTTGAAGCATCATGGGCTGAGTTAACTGTTATCCCTAACTCGCATGCTCTTTGCACACAAGAGGGCCTCTTAACTAGCAATAGTTTTAACTCAAGCTGGCTTGTCTGTCAAGGGGATTAAGCTACATCTCACATTAGTACAACTGATAGGATGTTAAAACCACGACTTTGTACGGTTCAAACACTGTTTGGCAGTCTAGTTCCTCTGATTTGAATTTGATAGCTTGAGAGGAATTAACTTGAGGGAGATAATTTAAGTTAATTCTTCAGTGAATTCAGTGACTTCTTCAGTGAATAGAATGGACCTATTGTCCTTTTGGCTTTCCATTGATGAAGAAAGACAGAGGATTTTGTAGAGTTAGCATTCTTTACTTAGCTTTGAAGCTCTTCTTTATAATCCAGAACCTTTTACATTTTTTCTTCAGTATGACTCTTTTCTCTTGCTATTACTCATCTCTAAGTTTCCTTTTTACTATCTCATCAAACTCTGATCCATTTAACAAGTACTTGCCTAAATCACTTTTATATTGCCTCACATAGAAAATAATGTGTAAGTTTCTCCAATCTATCTAAACCCTTGGTGCCATATAATTTCTGGTATATCAACTACTGCTTAGCGTATTTGGAAACCATGTATCTCACTTCATTTTTCAGGGCACTAATGAGTATTTTTAGAAAAATTATTCTTAGAAATGAATCTGTTGGCTGTTCTCTATCCCTAATTAATTTCACATCTTCAGCAAATTTTACTTATGGTGGGACAAATTCAGCTGCAGTGCAGTGTGCCTCTGAATTTGGTCTATTTTTTTTTTAACTTTCAACCTCCTTCCTTTTAGCCAGTTTTTAACCCATGTTGGTATTTTAGCAATAATACCTTCCTTTTTGTCTGTGTTACAACTAGTGAGTGGTTTTCAGTTGGTGGTTTTATACGTAAAGCATTAATTAATGCTAGTCTAATGAAAGAAGGGAAACACAGTGAGCTCAGAAACAAAAGTAGGAAAATAGTTTGTATACTGATTGTAGCATTTTTCTTTCATCTTAACTACCAGGTGTTTTCAGATGAAGATTTCTGTGATTTTGGACAGATTGAAAACTGAGGCTGTAGCCCTCCTGAAAACCTATCAAAATTCCCCCCATTAGAAGGCCTGGTTTCATACTGTGCATCACTCCCTCAAAGCTGCAGATGAAATCCCTTTGAGTAAGGATTGCAGGATTTGCCCCAAGCTCTGTAAGAATTCTCCTCTGTGGAAGTGCTTAAACACACACAATAAGAGCCCACTACCAGCTCAGTGAATACTTATTAGGGATCAGCTTCTTACAGACTTTTTACACTGTGGGAATTCTTTCTGAAAAATTTTACAATGCTGGGAGATGAAAATTTCCCATTGCCATTTACTGTGTCTGATACTTAAATTTGGAATTAGCCTTCTTTGAAGTTTTTTTTGATTGATTGGACTTCCTACTGCACCCCCACTACTTTAAAAAAAAAAATCACTAAAATTTTCTCTTTCTCATTATTCTGCTGTCAGGTCATATATTGGCTTCTGTATTTGTGTATTTCTGTTTTTTCCTTAGGTGACATACAGGCATATACACATATACACACACGCACTAATTTATACTGTGCTGTCACATACAGATTTCTTTAGATGCTCATTATATCTGGATATTAGGGGTTCAGAAGTCTACAGTATTTGTGCAGAATGTGACACATGGTGGTGTGGACACACAGTCCAGCCCCAGCATGGTGGGCCACATGTGGGAGGTCTCTAAAGTCCTCCTTCAAAATGGACATGACTTCTATTCCTGCTTCTTAAGTGGATTCAATTAGATAGAGCTGTTTAATGAAGATGTACTGATGGTCCTGTAGGCATGTTTCTATATGATGGAAAAGGGATCCCTTCCTGATTTACTGCAGCTGAGGTAGCCCTGTGTAGGTTTGGTTCAGTTCCAGTTGGGGCTTGATCTGCCAGCACTTCTCTGCATGTATTTTCCTGAAATATTCCAAAGACCCCAAGAAATACCCCTCTAAGATTTGCAAATAAATACATGCATATAGCATCCTATGAGAATGAGTTATCTGTAAAAATGCTTTTGGATGTCTTCTATAAAATGAGTTTTACTGTGTGTTCATTTTATCAACAAAATTATAGACATTTCAGCTTCTTTAGTATATCCTATAGATGATTGCTTTTTTCCCCAAGAAATGAAGGTTAAACATCACACTGCTGTTTTTACATAGAGGAAAAAAACCCTATTTTTGGAATGCTTTCATTTATAATCTTGTACTGATCTTTTTGAAAATGTGGTTCATGATGGTATACTATAGAAAATTTACAAGAAAGAAATAAAAGAGATTTCAGTTTCTTGGAATGCTTCAAATTTCTGGGTTTGAAGTTTAAAGTGGAAAAGATGTTAAAAGGCAATAAAATCAGGGGATTTATTTCCCAAATGCTCTACTTGTGCTGGCAACAAAAGCCAGCATAATGTATATACTTAGGTTTATTGTCATTTTTACTATACAGTCAAGGCACACTTTGAATTCAAAGGCTACTGTACAACTGTTTTGACAACCACCACATCAGTAGGTAATGTGCAGGACATATGAAACTGAAGCAAAAATGTTTCTTTAGGTCTATAGGGAGTGCAGTACATCAATGAATTCAGATATATTAGAGCAGCATGAATTTCTAATATGTTGCTCTTATGGAAAAGACCACTGGCATATTGAATAATGCTGCTTTCAAAGCAGAGCAGAAGATGTGATTACAGACAATTTCATTGCTGTTTTTAAAGTAAATATTTCCAAAATCTTGAGGTATTTTATTTCATGTAATGCATAAAATATGTAACAGTGGACTAGAGCTAAAGATCTTCTAGGACACCGAAGAGTAGATGATGTCAGCTATAATTATTCAGATGTGGAATAATAGAAGCATTAGTTTAAAATAAAATGCATGTCACAAAGGCCCATGTCCTTATATAAAAAAAGCAATAAAAAGCTTTTTTTTTTTGCACACTTTGACAGAAGAATAAAGGCAATGAGTAATTATTTAACATTATGCCCCAATTCATCAAAGCTCGAACAATTACATTATACTTTTTCATGAATTATTTTTTTTAGATATGCAGCCGATGAGAGAGTAATATCTTAAACAAAATGTGGCACTGTATAACAGTGAAGAAATCAGACAGCTGCTTTTTTTTTTCATTTTTCATCTCAGGTAGAATGAAGCTAGTAGTTCTTATTCACAGTGCGGTTGCTAATAAATCCAATAGAGGAGATTGTTGTTGTTGTAGTTGGGATGTATTTAAGAGATTTTGTTTAACCAGTTTCATACATACTAGTTAAAATTCAGTATTCATGACTCATCCTGAGGCTGACCTATACGGTTGATTTTTTTGGCACCTTTAAGCGTTAGTCCAAACTGAGTCAAAGAGAAATTTTTTATTTCTGATGAACAAGATTAATAACTTTCATAACAAAACAAAAGATTTTCCCCTTCTAACCTAAGTGTTGAGATTTGAATCATGCTTGGATACTTTTTTCTAGCCTGTATTCCACGCCAGTGGTAGAAGATACTTTTAGTCTCTGGTGAATACTTCACATTTGTGCCTCATTACCAGGCTCTGGTCTTCAGTTTACATCAAAATTTACTGTTATGCTACACAGACCTGCTGCTACCCCAAATTTTATTGCAGTGAGTTATTGCCATCAGAACCACCAAATCATAAAGCTAAGGTCATGGAACACGTTGTGTTAAAGTTTTTTTTTTTTCTTTTATTAAGCAACTTTGTATTCTTGCAAGATATCTTTCTTTTCCTTTTTTTTCAAAGAAAAAAAAACAAACAACAAAGCACCATATTTTACAGGCTGGATTTTCTCACTGAAATAAGCCTTGTGTGGCAAAAGGTTACAATAATTAGTGTATGTTTTGTCAAACAGCCTAACTATTGGGATGCACAGCCAAATCTTCAGCTGATATCAGTTGGCATAACTTTATTGTCTTCAGTAGAATTATGATGATTTATTCCACCCAGGGCTCTGGGACATCATGTTTATCTTTCCTTACTTCTGATGTCTGCTCCACTCTTCTGTCACCAGAAAGACAACAGAAGGGATATGTAGGGGAGCTGATTAAGGTGTAACCTGATCAAGGTTTTATAAATTCCTGCATATTGCCTATCTGCTAGTAGAAGGCTCTTCACTGTGCTACAAGAAAGCATTAAAACATCCGATGTCTAGAAATTACAACTGTATAAGATCAGACTGGAAACAAAGCACACATTTTTAACAGTGATAGATATTTACCATGTAAATAATGTACTATGGGAGGTGGTTGGTTTTCTGTATTTGAGGACTGAAATCAAGATGGGGCATCTCTCAAAAAGATGTGCTCTATCTGGGACTGGTCTAATGAACCCCCTATTGCAGCAGGGGGCCCAGAACCTTCCTGTGAGTCACATTGTCCCTTGGGGGCCCTTGTCAGTAAGCATTAGTCCATGTATACACGATACGGGGAACATCCCTGGTAGCACCTCAACTGGTAGCACCTCTACTGTTTTTCCCTCCCAAGAGAAAATCAGCAGAGTGGAAGAAAGCAACCTGTGGGGGCAAGCTACTGATGAACTCCACCTTCTTGAGGTCAGCTAGGACTAGAATTGCTGTCAGAATACCTGTGGCTAGTGTTTTTCATGAACTTAGCTTTTTTTCTGGTTTTAAAGTATCTGGTAAAGCTATACTTTCTGTCTGTAAGTACTAAGAACTTACCTTAAAGATAGAGCAAGTAAATATTTGCTCGTTACTGTAGGAAAATATTTGTACACAAATGACCAGAACTCTTTTTAGAATAATTCCAGGTCTCATTTTTAAAATCGCCAATGAAGCTGTTGGTTTACTGTCAACTGGGAAATACAGCATTCTGCTTATTTGAGTGTGGTTGTTGAGACTCCGTGTGGCTCACATATTTCACAAATTCAGTAGCAGAACAACTTCAGTATAATTTCAGGAAGGAATAACAAGATGGTTGAAAACAGCCTTCTGTAGAAAATGCTTTGGTGAACTTTTTTCACAACAGTTACCTGTTGTCTGATAGGAATTTATTTGCTACATAAAAAAGTAAGAAAAAAAAAAAGTGTAGTGGTATTAATTATTGTTTCTCAGACTTAACCAGATAGGCATAGGCTAAGACATGATGAATGTGGCGTGGAGAGAAAGCCTTCAGTTGCGGGTGGTAGATTATACAACACCTCACATGCGAAGTACTCACAGGAGTGATTAATGCATAAGCAGCATCATAGCTGCAAGTGTCAAACAAAACAGATAATAGAGTATGTAAATAGAGAAAACATAACTCAGAAAATGTCAGAAATTCAGGGGTTTCAGCAGCAGAGATTGTTGACTTTAATCTGCTGCTTTTAACATCGCATGTCGTTGTCGAGAACAGCAAGATAATGAAATGTTTCTGAAGACTCAGTCTTTGGAAAAAAAAAATCTTAGTAACTTCGAGCCCTATAGGTGGAACAGAAGTGAAATCTCTTTCTCAAAAACTGTGAAGATGCTTTTGTGAAGACAAAAAGGAAGGAGAAGCCCATAGTGCGGATGAAAGGGAGAGTTTTGTGCATCAGGTGGAATAGCCTCTCCTTTCACCTGTTTCATTATTTGAATGCATGCATTTGCATTCCTTGAAACTCAAAAGCACTTGAGAAGACTGCAAACCTTTCATGGATTTGCACTGCATTCATCATCTCATCCCATCTTGTTCTGGGAGTAGAAAGATATGTTGTGTAGACGAAACCAGTTCCACTATGGCATGCACTGTCTTAACTCAAGCTGCTGTTTACACGCTGGAAGTTCAGATGTGCTGCCTGACTCTGCTGAAGGCTGGGACACCAGCAACCCAGAGCTTCATGTCAGTGTCACCAGCTGGAACGGAGCGTGAATTCTCCTTGTCTAGTCTTGCTGATGTGGAGTCATAGATATTTAACAAAACCTTTAACTCACTTTGGGAGAAAAAACACATTCTTGGCTTTCTTGATTTTTCTGAGTTGAAGCAATTTAAAAGGTCCAATTAATAGTCTCACAGATTTTTTATGTGTTTTAATGGTTTTACAGAACTGTAAGTATCATTGTTTCACTTTTCCACTGACTTTTTGCAGCAGGAAGTATATTACTGAGGGAAGAAAAAATTCTGCTTGACAGTGTTTTGAGATTTGGAGAAATAATCACCAGTAAGAAATAACTAATTTCTTATTTTTATCCTTTGTGCTTGTTCTTTCTCAAGACAATTAAGAAAT
This sequence comes from Burhinus oedicnemus, assembly GCA_008921705.1. Taxonomy (NCBI): domain Eukaryota; kingdom Metazoa; phylum Chordata; class Aves; order Charadriiformes; family Burhinidae; genus Burhinus; species Burhinus oedicnemus. The sequence goes on from VFFE01007699.1 coordinate 821,771, forward strand.
GCTTAAAGTGTAAGGATGTCTACTCCTCCCCTGGTCCTTTCAATAACATAAAGTTTCACTTCAGATTGATGTCTGCTTCTCTGGTTTTCCCCCCCTTCTTTTATACAAAGGCTGTAGAGAAGCACTATGTAAATGCCCTTTCTCATGTTGAGATTCCCTGGGGGCAGCGTGTAAACCCTTAACCTCCCCTGCCAGCGTAATGCTGTACTGCAGCCACATGTATGCAACTTAGGAACTCACCTCTGGACCCTCGCTCACACACCTTTGAACTGCATTTATGGCATGTTGTACATGCTGCTGCCTCTATATTTGGACAATAAAGATATGGAAATGAATGTTCTTAATTAATTTTCCATGCATATCATGGATGAATACAGTTACAAAAAAGGACTTAAATTATGTAGTGGCAGCAAGAACCCACAAAAATGAACGCTTTCCATCTGAAGGCAGGTGGACAAAGGAATTACGGTTTATCTTGCGTATTATCAGTGTGTACCCAGCATTCCTATTTCAACCAACCTGCGGAGAAGGAAAAGAGACAAAGGAGATGTTACAGGAAGTCGTGGCAATCTGTGCCTGTCCTGACCTGGAGATAATGCGGACTGCAGTGCTCAGGGTACATACATACATGTACATATATATATGGATACACATATATACATATGTGTATATATACATATGTATGTATATCTGGCTCTCTACAACTACCTGAAAGGAGGCTGTAGCAAGGTGCAGGTCGGTCTCTTTTCCAAAGTAACAGGCGACAGGACAAGAGGAAATGGCCTCAAGATGTGCCAGGGGAGGTTCAGATTGGATATTAGGAAAAATTTCTTCACGGAAAGGGTTGTCAAGCATTGGAAGAGGCTGCCCAGGGAAGTGGTGGAATTGCCATCCCTGGAGGTATTTAAAAGGTGTGTAGATGTGGTGCTGAGGGACACAGTTTAGTAGTAACTTGGCAGTGCTAGGTTAACGGTTGGACTTCATGATCTTAAAGGTTTCTTCCAACCATAATCATTCTATGATTCTATGATATATGAAGATATATATGCATATATATATGTATATAAGTATGTATCACACTGTTAATCACTGAGGCCCTCTGCTGGAAAGGAAATGTAAAAGACAGGATGTAGCATCTGCAACATCCCCCTTCTCCCCAAATTGTGGATCCACATTATACGTTAAACAGGGGCTGAAACTAGAGACAAAATATTGATTGTAGATGCAACAGATTTAATCAATGTTCTGTACATAGTTGCATCATAGAAAGTTTTTACCAAATCCCTGGGTTATGAGTGAGGTTGCAGTGCCTGACAGTTAGTAACTTTATATAATAGGTACCTTTGCTGTTGGAGTTAATAAAGGCAGTAGCCCAGTTGCTAAGGTGAGATATGGCATATCTAATGGATGACAAGATGAGGCTACTCCATATCCCATCTTCAAAATTCCACTACCTGACAGTGGTGATATTGGGCTAGAGGTGCCTTCCCTTCATCCTTACAAAAGTTATATTAACTGAAAAAATGTTTGAAATTAGATTTTCTGGTCCTTTAGCAAAAAAGCCCTGTGCATGGAGGATTTACAGGATCAGGCCCTTGATGAGAATGCAACACTTTTTTTTTATTCAGAGATGGGACTTCTTTCTAATACACTTTAAGATTACCTTCATTCACACATAAAGAATTTCAGAGATTAACTCAGTAACTAAGCTTCAGTTTCCTACACATGCCCTAATACTCAAGTGTGGGATCTCAGTTCAATGCATTTTATTACACTCCCCTTTCTTATGAAGTAGCATAAAAACTGTTTAGTGCAATGGGCTTAGTTCTGATCTGGATATTAAGTGCAGCTTAAGTTGCCTGACAGAAAAGGTATGGTGTAAAATAACCACTGGCAAAACTTTTAAAAGTTTGGGGTTTTTTTTAGAAAAAATAAACCACAGCATTTGGAAAATAATGCTAGTGGCACCCTGCTCTTCTGCAGCACCTTTCTTTTGCCTTGAAGTACTTTGTAGTCACTAATTAGCTAAGAAGGTGATGTACTAGTAACGGTACAAAAAGGTATTTGCAATATCAGTCCCTCGTATCTGTCAAGTACTATATCGTAGAATAGAAAGACATTTACTTTATTAAAAACCCAATAAAATGTAATTCAAAATATACAAATACAGATGAGTCCCAAGTTGAAAAAGGCTGAAAGAGACAGATCTTAAGGTAGAGGAAGAAGATGACTCTACATTGCCGGACCCATAATAACGAAAGTATTACCAGAAGCTGATTTCATGTCTGATGATCAGTAACACAAAGGTGGGCAGCAGTGTGTTGAGAGACAACTTTCAATATCAGAACTAGCAGAAGTCCTCAAATGTGATAAAGGCAGGAATTAACTGTCATGTGTTACATATCTCATATAAAGCAGTTATGGTGACTGCATGTAATGATAGCTGAGACCTTTGAGCTGTCCTGCAACCTGAAAGTGATACTTACTTAAGAGCCATGGAAAAGATGCGAGGGTTGTTTCACCTGCCCTTGAAATGCAGTCAGCTCTGGGGAGAAGTGAAGTATCTGTTGAACCACAGAGTTTGATGCTCCACCAGCCCAGACTCCCAGTCCAAAGCCTTACGGGCTTCTTGCATAGCACAAGTGTTTCTTCTCACTTGCCATCAGCTTTCATGGATGCAGGGAGGGGAAGACACACGAAAGGAAAGTTCGCTGCCCAGGGCCTGGCCTATGTAATTTTCATTGTGGCAGGCGCTGTTGCACTAACTTTGTTGTTCGTGGCCTCTGCCTCTGAACTGCATTTTAGGAGCTCTGTTACTGGCTGAAAATCTCAGTGGGATTTTCAGAAATATTCTGGCCTATTGTTGACCCTGTCCAGCTTTAGTAGGGGCATTCCCAGGGTTTCAACAGAAACAGAGATCGCTCTATAGCAGATGCCTTAATCTGTTCATAAACTGCAAAAATTTAGATTTTAGATTATATCAGATTAAGGGTGTGTCAACAACAGTGTCAATAATGATGCACAATCTGCCATCATAATTCTGAAATGGTTTTCTTGGAAAACTAGTGCAAGCTGTAACAAGACTGAAGAGAAGGATTATCACCTAATGTGCTGTTTTGAAACAACTTTTATTATTTTGATTATCTTATAAGTAAAGACAGTATAGCAAAGCTGTGCTACAGGAGAAACTTCCATAAGTAACCTGACCTCTTGGATCCTGGCTCAGTGCAGCCTTAATGTTGTGTTACTTACCAAATTACAGAAACTGGTCCAGAAGGAGCCCTAAGGTCCCTCCCTTAGTCTAGTCCAAGGGAGGACTTTGAAAGGTCGTCTCCCAGAAAGCAGGATACTCTATGTGTTTGTCATTTCTGACAGATGTTTGTCAAACTTATTTTTTAGACAATTCCTCTAATGGCAACTGCACAGACTCCTCAGGCAAACTCTGGGTACAGGTCCTCAACCTTAAAAATTCACCTTCTTCAATGTACACATAAAACCCAGCAGTCAGTGGAGGTTAATGCAGACCATTTAATCTTTTCAGCTGTCTTTTATTTATTTTTATTTTTAAAGTGTGCTTATATATGTGTATATTTATAAAATGTATATTTATCTAAAATGAATGATAGGTAATAGATGTTGATGGAACAACTAGGACATAAATAATCAAGAGAATGTATATTAACTCAGACTGTTTTGGTTCACAGCTGACTTGACCATTTAAGAAACAGTAGAAAAATAATCAGCTTTTCCCAAATCTTATTAGCATGTAATCATGATCCAGATTGTATTAGCGCATAACCTACACTGAGCAAAATAAGTCTTCTTGAAGGTTCAGCTATAGTGTGTTATTTTATGAAATTGTTTATGTGCATATTTTCAATTTTATATTTATTTATCATCATCCATTACTTAGAAAGTTAGGCTGAAGGAATAGATGTTTATGATACTTAAGGATTGTCACTGCAAGTAATGGGATAAAAATAAGCAACGGGTGAAGGTTGGAAAAAAAACCCTGTAATGTCATCCAAATAGTCTGCCAGGTAGTGTTAAAGCACTGGAACATATACGTATGGGAAAATCCTGCACTGGCTGGGAGATGGGCTGGATGATTTAATAGACCTTTCTTTGAGATGTAATTTCTATAACTGGTTGATACATACACTAGTGTTCAGACATTTGGACTCATTTCTTGTTTGTCTGGCAAATTGTTTCTTGTGAAAGGTTATAAATTACAATAAATAGACTTTGTAGAAGATGAGCTACATGATATACTTGGAAAGAGTTTCTCAGCTGATATTCAAGACATTAATGCCAAAGCAGAAAAAAAAACAATAGAGTCCTAATCCCATGTCTTTGCTTGAGTGCAGTGCTAGGAAGGTACACTGCCATAAATAATATTTACATTGAATAGAGTCTTCTATATTCTAACAACTTTGGATAGAAGAGATAAAATAGCGAAACAAATGTTACTTACTTAGAAGTTTTTCCTCCTGAGTTTGCAACAAAGAATTCAGTGATGAAGGAGGGAGGAGGAGAGAGAGGGAAGGGGAAAGAAGGGAAAGCAGGCATTTATAAAAATGTTGATGTAGTTATAATTAGATCCATTTTAGAACCAAAAGTTTTATGCAGAAACTGACAGAAGGATACACAATAATTATAGTTTGCTGACAAGCTGAATAGAGTTTCCTTTTTTTATCTTATGGTTTTAGGAAACCAAACTGTAAATAAATACGCAGTTTGACAGATTGTAATTGCGATCAGCAAGGCGTCTTTTCATTTAATCAGATGGTGTTATTAAAATGGGGTTACAATTAAACATTTTATAATGTGACGTAGAACTCTATTAAAATTCTCCAGCAAACAGTAATTTGCATTTGATGCTTCTACAACCCATTTCTATTTGCAGAAACATTATTGGCTGTGACCTTCCAGTGGTTAGGTCACAGTTTGCTGTTCTCTTCCTACTTTGATAAATGATATTAAGTATCCTTTTTCTTTACTTCACAGTGAAGCTTAAAATATTAATTTTGCATTCTTTTGTTATTTTTGACCCTCGTCAAAACTGCAAGACATCGGGCAAAGCAGGTTTGCATCAGAGGAAATGTGGAATTATGTCAGCATAAATATTCTTAACTTTAGAAATGGTAGATTTGATCAATATTAAGCATATATCTGATTCACAATTAAATGTTTCAAGAGAAAGTAATACGGCTTTTGAAAGACAGAAGTAGCATTCATCATATTGCTGCACCTAAGACATTATTCCAATTTAAGATGACACAAAGCCTTGGATTTTCCTCTGTCTTTCTTTAAATGTGATCTAGTTATTCCAAGAAATGCAGCAAAATGTTTTTCAGGAAGACTTTGAAGCATGACTACTATGATTCCACATCTTTTATTCCCGTGTGGAAGTCCACTATTTGTTCCCACAGTTTTGATAACCTAAGTAGAAGAATATGAACAGTCAGAAGTGGTTCAGTATTCTGCCTTCTAAGACTTTTCTAGGCTGTAGCTACTCACTGGGATCACCATCCTCTAAGCAGCAGAAAAGAACAAGGAGAATCATTAGAAGACAATTTTTGAGCCATTCTTCAGGTTCATGCAGACTCCACTAATGAAACTGTGCATAGCAAATGTTTGGAGCAAAGGGACTGAGCGATTTGCATCAGCAAATTACATTTACCAGGGTGAAACAGTCTTTGAAAATCAGACAGCTAAGCTCCTGCTCCTTTATCTTGCCCTTTTACTTCGGTGGATGTTTTTAGAGGAAACATCAGTGGTTTGAGGAAAGGCAACATTTTCCTTACTGGAAAATAATCAGACAGTGCTTATGAAACACACATTCTTGGGTTTTGTCACTAGTAGTAGACAAAAGAAAGAATAAGGAGGCAAGGAGAGGAAAAAAGGGGGAAATAAAAGTAAAGTATGCTTTCTTTTGGTGGAAAGTAGAGTTGTATGAATACTTGAGAAGAAGAAAAAATGGAAAGAAATAATTTGTTTTGACATATTTATGCATTTATTTTAACTTTGCATTATCCCTGATTTGGAACTTCTTAACTCTTTCCTACTTTTCCTGTACTACCATGTGTTGGTTTCCCCTTGTGCTGTTCAACAAATACAATCACTTTAGAGTAGATTGATGTGAAGTCTCTAACTCACTCCTGCAACTGCATCAGTTTCTTCTCTTCATCTGTGTACATACATGCAACACCTTCCCCTTCTTTTTCCTCCAGATTGCTTTCCTGAGGAACAGATTTCAAAAGGTTTCTCACAGAAAGAGGTCTTCCACCTTCATGCAATATAATGAAAGATGTGTATTGCCAAAATACTCGGAAATGCAGAAGTCATAAAAAAAAAAAAAAAAGCAGATTAGCAAAGGTAATTTTGAAACACTCCTCAAAAACAGTTGGATAGAACAAGCAAAAGGTTTGACTTTGTCCTTCCCTTCCAACATCAAAACAGATAGGGCTGTAAGAGCTCTCCGACTGGTCCTCCCTGCACAACACAGGATTACTGCCCATGCAGCTTCAAGATGAGCTTGAGGTCACCAGCCTCTGGTAAGGGAGTGCTGTAAGTGGTTGAGGAAGAGAACTGAAAATATTGCTTGTCACTTAGCATTTCCAATGACAAGCCCAGACATGCAAAGAGGAAAGTGAAGTTAAAAGGTACATAGAAAAAAATGTAACAAGTTTCTCTCCGAGGCTAATTGTATTCTTTCTCAAATAAATAAAATACAAACCTGAATCTAATGTTCAAAACAAGGAAAAAGTAATTTATGTCTTATCTGAGTATAACTGCTTTTTTAAGAGCACATCACCTGATATACGCAGGTGTGAAAGAGAAGATAATGAGGATCAGAAATGCAGGTTGAACACATAAAACAAATCATTTTAGGGTTTTGTAGTGCTATCCATCACTGAAAGTATCTGAGGACTCTATCTTACCTTATAATGTCTGTACTATTTATTTGCAAAATACAAACCTAATTGTGAAATTGTATTCGTGCTGATGCCCCCTTGGCTGGTATAAGGAAGTATTTCTCAAGAGGAGAAAAGGCCCTAAACAACGAGGAGGGAGAAGCACATAATATTCGTCATTTGCATTCAGCTAAAACCTGAGGTTTCTTTTAATAATACAGAGAGAGATGCTTGATGTAGCATACATGTATCTGTCTCTGAGTGTCATGCGTTTTAAAAAGATGCAAACTTGCACAGGATATATGGTTTCTTTATTGTGTTTTTTGCGTTTTCAATTGTGTACCGTATATTCACATACCACTGTGCGTTGCAATCAAGCCTGTTTGATTACTTTCAATTTATGCCATACGATTTTGTCACTCTTGCTGAAAGTTTCAAGACATTTTACTCCAGACTCATTCTTTTTTTTTCCCCTCAGATTTATTTACTACCTTTAGAAGTAGAAAAGTCCAATTTCAATCATGTTAGAAATAGCTCATTTTAGACAACTACGTGCTGCTCTGCTTACAAAACATATATGAGTGGAATATGCAATTACCACAACTCAGTTTCCTGCCACAGAAACATTTCAGCATTATAGCATTACAGAAATAGAATGACATGCATAATGAAAGATTTCAAGATTCACCCAAGGCATTTATTCTCTTCACCTTAATGTTCTCAGCAGTAGCAGAGTATCCATTAAAAGGTACGATGAATTATGGTTGCTTAGCAACCGCGAGGAGCTTGTAACAGCACCAAAGAATGAAATGGCTGGTTGATAAAATGAATTTTCTCTGAGCATTAGCCTGTTGAAACTGCCTTTTCTTGTGGAACATAAAGTGCATTTATTTGTCTCATGCATTTTTTATTAGAAAATTATTTGAGTTCCAGGGACTTGAATCGTTTTGCTACAGGAGATATTTGATTTTAATGTGTTGTACTAAAATAAGTAATAAAAGACATTTTCTTCAAAGTAAAGACACCAAACAAACCTAGGTAGCTCCTTTTGAAGTTGGGAATAAAATCTTATATAAGGTATGTCATTACTCTTTTCTAATTAAGAGTGACATTAGCTAGGACTTAAACTTAAATTTTACCTTTGAAGGAAAGTTTGAGACAGTTAGCCAATATGGGGTGAGCAAAAGGAGAGATTTGGAATGGAACTCATGGCTTCATCACGAGTGAAATAAGCTTGCCTTCTCTCTTGCCACCCGGTATGGTAGCTGTGTCTTGGAGAAGGCCAGAAGTGGTCGCACATTTATGCCTAGCATTCAGTCTGCTTGTTTCTGTGCTCAAAATGCATTCATTCATTGCAGGCTTCCATCCAACAGCGAGGAGATGTTTCATTTTTCAGTGACACTCTCCAAGCATTCAACAGCAGCCAGAGTTGGATGAGTAGTTTTGGCAGAGAATGTTTTTATTGGAAAAAGCCAGGACAGTGAAACCAAAGTAGAGGCAAGCGGGATAAATCAGTTGTGATTAATCTTTTATTGGCAATATTCTCTGAGAATTGGGACCGTCTGGTCAGGACATGAGACAAAGGGAGATCAAAAGAGACAGAGTGAGAGACCTGCCCATTCCAGAATACCCAGAACATCCATCTGGATGTATGAGACCAAAGCTTTGGCTTCTACACAGCATTATTTAGAGCAAGAACTTAACTTTTTGTTTTGTAGCCCATAAGAATGCCCAAATGATTAGTTCTTATTAGTCTACAGTCTTTTAGTCTTTCTTGTGCGACTTAAGACAGTGACATAATTGTTCTTATACAGTTTAACAGATATCTTTTAAAAGGCTTCAGTCCTTACTTCACTGAAGAAAATAGTTCCATTGAATCCCATGCGAACACCTGGGTGTGTAGGGACTGTAATTCTGCTGCTGCATGGTGAATCACTAGATCCGTGATCTACCGAGAGTGATGCCCTGAGGTCTGTCTGCGTGCGGAGTCCTTGGTGTAACCTGGAGCTGCTGTTGCGTTTTCTGGCAAAGCAAATGAGGTCATGTGCATGCAGTCTGCATGGTGGGTCTGAGTGGCAGCTGAGAGGAATGGCCAGGGAGCCAGAGGGCTGGAGAAGTCCTTCTTGGCTTAAGAGTGCTTCTCAAATTCTGGACTGGACCTAGAGTAAGAAAGCAAATCTAAAAATCAGGATGAGATAAGACGGCTCATTTATGTGTTACCTACCTGGCAGGAAAGAATCAGAATGAGACAGACCGATCGCATTGAAAAAAAGTTGGTCTTGCAGTGAACTGCCTTGTTATGGAACTTTTAGACCTGAATTTCTGTGTCCAGACCAATTCTAGTGATGCTGCTGAGAGCACTGCTATTGTCTGCTATTGGTAAAGGATGCGGCTGTTGCGCTTAACGTGACAGCAAACATTGGCAGCCTAATAGAAAACAGATTTTAGTTAAGTTGACAACACGGCAACATTTTTTACAGAGTGTTTTTTACCGCACATTAAATGCCCTGGGAGATACAAAACTAAAGGCAATAATAACCTTTTCGGACTAAAATATAATTCCACTCAAGTGAAAATGAAAGAAAACTCGTATCAAGTGGTAAGATCTTGCCTCTTTAAAGTACGTGCTGATAATCAAACATTAAAAGTGAAACACTGCTCATCTTCTACAAACGTGCAAATTAAAATTCCAGAGAGAGAGCTTGACTGATTTGTTTAACAAAGAGTTTAATACAGCAGAATCCCACTTGAACATAAAACTATTACACTCACAATAATCCTGTCTAGCTGTTGGGAGATCCAAATTAAAACTCTCACTGATATTTGCTTAAATCTCATAAATTGCACAGAATTAGAGCGTATTGAACTTCTGTATTTACTGTGATCTTACTGTTTAATAGGTTTTTAACAATTTAAAATGATGACTGAAAGTACGTATTTTCCCCTCAGATGATTCAAGTAGTGTATATTTTATTCCCACATTCTAATTTAATACTCACTTGTTTATTAACTTACTAGTGTCAACACGACAAGACTATATTGAAAGCAGACTAAATGTTCCATTTAAACAGATAATTTATTTTGTTATTTGTATTAAGGTGTTATGAGGAGATTATTCAGTTGAGGCTGCTGGATTAATAATACTACAACTCAAGGAGATATTTTCATGCTCATTTACTATGTTTCATTGTTTCCATTCATACCTGTAGAAGAACAGATGTTTGTTTCTTTTCCCGTTGTGATTCCGATAATTTAGTACCAATATGACTTATTACTTACTGTGTTCTGTTCCACCATTCAGTATCCCCTGGAGGATTTAATTTATGGATTCTTTTGTATGAAAATCTTAAAACTTTACAGACACCTGAAATTCATAGCAGTTTAGAAAAGGAATTGCAGTCCTAAAGAACATCTCAAATGACTGGCACATATTTCAAAATTAGGGTTTCTGACCTCTTTTGTCTAGACCAGCTGCAGTGGTGTATTCGAGTCGTTTAGGTTGAGTAGGCAAGTAGAGGTTTTAAATTTGATCCATCAGTAAGATTCCCCACATTTTAGTTAGGACACATCACAGATGTTGACTTAAAAAAGAGAATAAATCTAAGGTGATAAAGTTAGGTTAAATATGTGATAAATTAGTAGTGTGAGACAACCAGTAATTTTGCCAGGGTTTGATAGTACGTTAAAAATAATCATAGCATCCATGGTGCAATCTTTCTTTTGTGAGCCTGATCTAATAAAACAAGAATGTGCACACACCCACCTAAGAAGTAATCATTACTCAGGCTTTGTAGAAAAAGGTAGAGTTCCATGTCTGCAGTTCTTGCTCACAGCTACGTTATATAAGGAATTAGATTAATTTAATTTATGAAAATGTACAATTGTGCCAAATGGAGAACATAGAGTCAATCCTGTCTGTTGTTGCACATCACCAAGAGTTACCGAACAAGGAACTAACCACTCTTGCAAAGTCCCAGTTGCTATAAAGCAGTGAGCAAAATCAAAGCAGTAGAGAAGGCTTATTTTATGAAATGCCCAGACATACATGGCACCAAAAAAGGACTCAAAGTATACATTTGTGTGTGAACCCAGCAGTAACCACAAAACCATTGCAGTGCTTTGGTTGTGGCCCTCTTCCAAAATAACTTGTTATATCAGAGTAACATGTCTAATGCATTTTTGCATGAGTATAATAAAAACAGGGTGTGATTTGACCAAATGCACAGACATAACCACTGCATACTTTTATGTGAATCTGTCAAATGTGGAGCATGTTGCATAAGAGCACTCTATTTCGTACAGCTGCCTGAATAAATAATGTACATAAGCCTCCTCAGAAACAAAGTCAATAACGAGCTGTCTGGTTACATGTACCTTTGTATGACTTCTGGTTAACTCTAAAGCCCCAAATGTGATATACAGAGCTCTGGAATATGGTGTGGGTTTGAAACACTCTCTGGGGAACCTCTATCTGCATATAAAGTCTTTTTTAATATGTGACAGTTTTATATCAAGGATAATGATCTTTATATAATAAGTAATCTAAATACAGTCAAACTCATCATGAGTGAACACGGTTTATTTTGTTGAACTGTTTCAATGATCAAATTTTAGAAATCTTTTTAGAAATTACATTAAAAAGGATATTTTTGCTGCTTTCTGGCATTGAATGTATCTGTTGATTAAAGTGGAAAGCACGTCACTCTGGTTTTTCTGTTGACACATGCTACAGTCTGTTGGGAATGTCATAGTCAAGAAAACCACCTTGTGATATTCTTTTCACTTTGCACAGACATGCCAAGAAATGCTGCATTACTGTATTACTAACCAAAAAATATTGGGAAATTCTGGGTAGCAATCAGAGAGGCACTGAGTGCTGTTTGGTAGCTAACACATTTTTACTATTCTCACTAGTAAATGAATCCTTCAAAAATTGTATTCAGTGCAATTCTTGGAAACATATATACCGATTAAGGGTCTTAATACCTCCAGTTTTAGTCAAAGACAACTTTTTTTCATATCATCTTTGCAATTGTTACTTAGGTTTATGCTAAATCCTTTAAAATATTGGCTAAAAAGACTAGTTGTCATATAGCCATCAGAAGGAGACATATGGTAGATAAAAATGTGTAAACAAAATCTCAAGCCTGGTTGAAGGTATGGGTTAAAAACTGACATAATGGCCAGAAGCAGAGGCACAGGAAAACTGCCCAGAGCAAGTTTTTGAAAAGCAGCTATTCCAAAACACAGAAAGTAGTTGTGCATGGCATAAGCTTAGTGTCAATTTATCTACTGAGATATTTCATTTTCTTTTAAAATAGGATTGGATTCTCATTTTTCATCTTAGTATCGGTCTGTATGTGTTGTGTGTCTATTTTGCACACACAATAATAATTCTCGTGTAAGTCTTTAAGTTGTCCAAATAGAGGTGGCATTTCAGATAGCTAGATGGATCCAGCTACTAGTAAATATAAATCATAGTATTCATCTGTACTTACTCATGTACATGCAGAGTAGGAGAATATCACAGTCAAAGATGAATTTACAAGTTTAATGATAGAACTGAATTCTGCCTTCATATTAATATTAAAGTCAATAACAACATATATACATATCTGAGAGCAGATGTGATTCCTTGGGTGCTAACAGAGAAGATCAAGTGAAAATCTGTCCTTTCCATTTAAAGATGGAAAAAAATAATGAAGAGCATTTAGTGATAATACGAAGGGGGAATATGAGGTCTTTCATGCTTGGTTTCCCACCCCTGAAACTTCAGGTTTCCAAGTGTTTGCAATCTGCGAAGCTACTTTTAGTTGAAAAATCATGTTAAGATGTTTTCAGGACAGATGTGTATCTCCATCTTTAACCTTACTGCCTACTGCTCCAAGTACAGGATGGGGACATGATGTCTCTGGTGAACTGCTGAAGGATGCTTCAGAGAAGTCCTCATGCTTCCATAGCATTTCCATGAAATCCACATAGTTCCTCTGACAGGGTCGCAGTCCACAACACAGACAGGTTAAAGTGATTGATGAAAGAAGCGATCAGATTAAGGCCTTAATGACTGATGCAGAAAGCTGCTCCTCGGTCTTCTAGGTCATGAATCAAACCCCATTAAAATATTTGGAAAGGCTTGCAATGCTTCTGATGGACTTTGGATAGGATGTTAGTTGTGCATGGAAGTGCTCTTATCTTGGGTTTTACATTTGCTGGAGAAATTTCTATCTGTGCCTCAGTTTTTCTGTCTGAAATGGGGGAAAAAATGTTTATCTGCATTACCAGTGCTTCATAAGTGTTTGGAAGGTGCAGTAAAGTAGAATTGTGGAATTAAAAATACAGTACGTAAAAAGTCTTTTGTACTTAAAAATCCTGTATTATAGATCCCTTGTACAAATAAATTATAGAATCATAGAATCATAGAACGGTTTAGGTTGGAAGGGACCTTACCTTTCCAATTGTAAAGTTAATGCATTTTCTTAGCCTTATACCTGTTTTGTTTTGTTTGAGAAAGGAGAAGCTATTCTCCTTCTGTATTCTTCCTCACTGCAGAATTTGAGTTGAAGGATTATTTTTATTGTATCTATTTGAGTAGGAAAAAAAAAACAAAACACACCACCAAACAATACAGATATTGTAAAAAAGCTCATAAATTTGTGTCAGTCTCTGCTTCCCAGGTCTTAATCGAGGTTTTCTCATCTTCATTCATTGTCAGTTTTTCCAGAGCAGATTGAGATAAATGTCTTTTATCACCCAACCATTGCAGGTGCATATTCCACTTGGAGGAAGTGGTGTTAAGCATCTGTGTTAGATAGATGGAGTATAAAGGGCCAGAATTTTCCCCTGTGTAGAGAATGGGCTATAAAAACATGCAATTCTTTGCACTATTTCTTTGTGTATCTGTGCTACGCTATGTCTTGGTGTATACCTATGCACTTCTGCTCGTAGGCCATCCCTCCTTTCCCTAGGCTGTATGTGGCGTCAGGGGAATCCCCACCAAGAGGAGTGCTGGCTTAGGACAGGGTATCCGAAGTCCTCCTGGTTGCTGGTATGATTCAAGAGAGAGGGCTACAGGTTTATAGCAGCAGCAGAAAGGAGCACATGGCAGTCAAAAATGCCTAGGGAGAGGCATAAGAATGCTCATGAAGGAGATCCTTCAGACTGCTTCATGAAGTACAATAGCATAGCAGTGGCCTGCAGTGGAGCACTGTGAGCAGCTGGGGGCTGTCCAAAATCTGTCCTGTAATGCTAGTGTGAGACTCATTCCTGATTCCTGAAGATGTTGCGTTGGAGTATCTTTTTACACAACTCTTCGTACATATGTCTGCTGGACAAAGTAAACAGTACTCTCAGGTCTAGGGAAGTAAGTTGCATTTTACTAGTCCTGGAGTTCTTAATTTTAGATTTTCTTCTGTTCGTAATACTTCCCTGTACCCCAGAAAGGTGCAATAAGGAGCATGCATAGGGTGTTGTACTTCTTTGATTTAGCTTTATTAAAAGTTTCATAACACAAGCTTTACAGGGGATGAGGATGAGGAAGCACTTCATCTCTTAGCTTCCTTTTTAGTTTAGCTGAAGAGTTTTCAACCTCAGTCCATACCAGAACTTTGACGCTGGCATCAGAACAAGTTGTTATTTATTGTCTTGGTAGATGGGAGGTATTCATGGCTTTTTTCCCGCTGTATATAGAGATGTTTTTGTGAAGATTTTACAACTCACACGGTGACACCTGCATCCTTTCTTCAGTCCTTGTATGTATTTACAAGCCCACTAAACTGTCCACATCTAGCTGAAGGATCAATCCAGTTGCTGGAATTGAGAACAGTCACAGACTCACTTGCAAAGACTAGACCTAAGCAGAGTGGCAAGAGGAAGGTTTGTTTTGCTAGAATTATATCTAGATGCAGCAGCAGCACGGAGTTAGGCAAATTTTGGCTAGTGTTCCTGCCAGGTACAGACTTCTGTGATTTGCACTACTTTAATTGGACTAAAGGTAGCTTCCCCTGTCTTGCAAGTTGTGTGCTATGTCTTAAATGGGTGAAAATTGTCCTGTTATGTGCCGTTGACCTTGTGTTGGCTACCAGTAGTTTGTTCTGTTCTGTGCTAATTTATGCTTATCAAGTATTAAAAGTACTGCCTTGACTTGGGATAGTTCAAGGATTCTTTGTGAGAGGTAATTTCATAACAATGTAAAAGACCTGGGGTTTATTCCAAAACATACACATCAACTGGATCCAACTAGAATAAGATAAACATTTTCTACTGGCATTTCTAATAGAGATTCTGTCATTTTTAGGAGTGTTTAAACATATTTCCACGACTTTTTGAAGACTTCCATGTTGGTTACTTAGTTGGTGATTTCTTTGTTAACACACGCAAGTGTTCATTTATTCTTTTGGCATCCTTATTTTACCATTTGCCTCTGTGGAGGAAAAGCTTTTTAAAATACACTAGTGAAATGTTAACTAAGAGTAAGATGATCATATTTTAAGGTTATATTTTCTGGTTCTCACCGAATGCTTACTTGGGACTAAATTGTCAGTGGGATGTTTTAATTCTTCCCATCCATGTTGGCTGGTCTGAGAGCTCCATTTTGTGCAAAATGGCATTTTTAATTTGCAATTAAAAAATCCCCCAACCTTCTGTAAGTTTGACTACATGCCCACCCCTCTCGTTCTGCATTCAGAGGAACCTGTCATCCTTCTGTGGGGGATTTCTTACAAATTAAAGAAAGGAGAGTTGGCCTGTAGAGATTCCACAGTAAATACAGAAAGAGAAATTAGCTTATAACATTAGTGATGTTAACTCTATTATTCAAATATATTCAGAGGACCTTCTTCTTTTGTTTGCAGGCACTTTTATTTCCAAACTACTTCTACCTCTAATGAAACCTTGTTAAAGCCAGATTAGTTAGATAGAGGCACAACTCCTCCCATTTCAGACTGCAAACACAAAGTTGAGCTTGTAAACATACAGACTTGGACTTTTGAATATCTGGCCCTAAATGTTTCATGGCCCTTATACAGTGCACACTTATAACTGAATTACACTGACAGGATAACATGTTATTGTGTTGTCTTCTGTAGGGTTCATAGTCATTCTTATCATGTATTTCCAGAAGACCTTATTTTATTTTATTCCTGGCATTACAGACAAGACTTTAATGTACTTAATCTTGAAGGGCTCCTTGTGTAAGAGGTACTTGCTCAAGCAAGGACTGTTCAAATGGGTAAAGACCCACTTGGGGCTTATTTCTAACATTTAGGCACAACAGTGTGCAAGAAGAAGAAGAAAGGGGAAATGGCTGTACAGTGGCACAGGTCCCAGCAGCTCACAGGACACTTCCCAGAGTCTTTTTTATGCAAATACAGAACCACGGTGGTGCTGGACCCTACAGCATTCGTGGCTGTCCACGTGTTGGCTTTATTAGCCAGCAGGTAGGTCGAAGAAGCAGCATGACTGCCTGGGCCTCGTCCAATCCATCTTTCTCAGTCTGTGCACGGCCCCAGAGGGAAAGAGAGCAATGTCCATACCCCTCCAGATAAAGAGACTGTGATCCTGCTGTGCCCTCCGTGGGTGTAGATCTTTACGTACCCCTCCTGTGCTGTGTGGCCGTGCAACGGTCACGGCAGGCAGTAACAAAAAAGAACATGAGATACCAGGCTTGCACAGCCCCTTGTGAATGAGGTTGTGTGCGTGAGCCAGGGAGGGGACTGGTTAAGGTACCCTGTTTAACACAGTGAGCCTTTAGCACCACTGCAGTAATGTTGCAGAGGAACATGAGACTGAGTGTTGGACTTAATGTGAAGTTTGCTGAATATCATGAATAAACTGTTCTGTGTGCAATGGGTATTAATTAAATGCATATGTGAAAGTAAAAACATTCTGTAGCTGCACATCGATAGGTCTGAGCTGTAGTTAAGCTACTTAAGTAGTAACTACCAGCGGTGTATATAATATAGTAACAGATTTGCATAACATAAACATTCTGAGTATCAAGTTGTGGCCCGTATACTTCTTGTGATGTTATCATTACTAATCTTATGGCTTAGCGCTGCATGCTTGACAGGCTACTTACACATTATGATAAACTGTTATTACACAGGCACCCTTGCAGAGTAACCATAGTTACACACACAGTGCACTTCTTTTGGTTAAAGTAAACACAAATATAATGGTTGGGGTCAGTACTGGAGCTTTGTAGGTTAAGAGTTTGCTGCCAGCAGTGAATAAAACGAATGTATCTAGCAGTGCAAAGTAAAATTCACTCACCCTTTTATGAAGATTGAAACATGCTATTAAAGTAAATTATTACAGTGATTTGTTTTATTTTTGTCTTTGTGATATGATTACTTTGAGTCATCACCATTTTGGTTAGAGAACCTGAAAAAAAATCCTCTTTAGTACCAGCCTCATCTTCTCAGTAGAGTAGCTTGACAGTCCATTCTAATGCATTTTAACCAACTTATAAATCATTTTCTGGAGGCTAATGATTTATTACTGCTGTAATGAACTTCAGAGGCATCAATACATTAGTATCCACTTTGAAAAAAAGCCATTGTCAAATCCTATTGGAATGATGATCAGTTTACTATTGTTATTAATGACCCCGATCAACTCTTTGAATCTATGAATAACCCTGTTAGACGACAGAGGTCTTCCATTTGGGCAAAAATCAATGCATATGTAAAGTAAAATTATGTGGCTTTCTGGACCTTTTATCAATGCCTATGTTCCTGTTGTCTGTAAAGATTCAGAATTACTTGTAAGTTCACCAAAGCTGGGGTGATTTTGGAATCGGAATCCCTGGGAATATTTTAAATTCAAAATTAGGCAATGTCTCTGTTTTAGGAGAGACTGCTTGTTGCTTTGTTATCTAAACACTTCCCAGGTGTGGATGTATGCTGGCTACTTAATAGACATGTGAGGTCTCAAATGGAATTCTTATTGCTGTATCCTTTATTTTTCCTCTGTGATGGAAGGAGTCTAATACAGGAAAGTATGCATTACAAACTGTACCACGTGCTAGTTCTTAAGTTCCTGAATTATGGGGGGGTTTCCCTTTCTTTTTGAACTAAAAGGTAGACCTCAGTGACTTGACCAAAAATAGTAATTACCATGTTAGGGTTTTTTCAGTGTTCAGAGATGTCAGAAATTTGACCTTTGAGGCTTTTAAATCTGACCTTGTTGCTTCTTTCCATTCATTAAGCTAGAACCTTTGCTCTCTTGTCATAAAAGATAAATGAAGATTCACACAATCTTTATTTAAGAGAAGATTTATTGTTTACATTAATGTAGATTAAGTAGAAGCAAACCTATTATTTATTGTGCCAATCATGTCTTCTTGAACTTTAAGTTAGTTATCACAGTTCTGTAATTACCATTTCCAAACATTCATTGCAAACTCAAAGCGTGAATAGATTTTTTTAAAATGTCTTTGAAGATGTTATTATATTATATGAATAAGTGGAAGAGTACTTCTAGACTTTCATGTAGTCATCTAGAGAAAGAAATTAAATTTCAAAATTAAATAGCCAAAATACAGCCTTCTTACACATTACATTCTATTTAAATGATTCTTCTGCTCAGTATTTTCCACTCTGGAAGCAAATGATAGAATTTTCTGTCGCCACACAAGCACATTTGTTGACACACAAATTAAAAACTAAAGACATTTTATTGAACAAACCTAGTTGTTCAAATTCATCACTTTGCTTATATATTCTCTGATGAAGAATGGACAGACAAGACCATCCTGGCATTGCAAGAATTTGTACACTGAGGTAGAAACGTGGGCTTTGTTACTGGTTTTGCTTTTTTTTTTTGTATTTTCAGTTTTGTTAATATATCCATCTGAAAAGAAGTTGCTTGAAATTGTTTATTTAATGCTAGATTATAACTAACACTGTATGGATTCACAAAGTGACAGGAGGAAAAGAGGCAAGGATATCCTCCAACATATGTGTGCTACCGCGTCCCTTGAGGCCTGGCTGAAAACAACATAAATATTTTCTCAGTTGTCTCAGGGAGAGGGTATATTGCACCCGCAGAAGTGATCACCTCTCTCCCTGCTTCAGGCACGATGGTGCCTGAGGGGGGCATGGTACCTTTGGAGACGCATGAAGTCTCTTGCTCTCCCACCATCCATTTGGACCATGACCTGTAGTTGGTTACTCCACTGCGAAGCTCAGTGGTTACCAGAATGTGGCTTCACTTTTGACATCTAAAGTGTACTGCTAGTGTGCTAGTGTGAAATATATGCGAAATACAATCTTCCAAAGAGGCAGGAAAAGCAGCTTTGGACTTAAAAGACAGTAAGAATAGTCCTGCTTCTAAACAGAAGTCTGGAGATGGGCACTAGTGGCAGCAGCTTGGAGTCAAAAACACAAGGCCTCATTTTGCAGAATATTTTAGACTAATATTAAAGCTAAGCAAAAGCATATACAGCAGTGGAAATCAATGTGCACTTTTAAATGTGAGTTATGTTTGGGGATCATCTTGATATGATATAGCACAGCAGTTCATACATTTCTGATCCTGACTTTTTGAGGCCTTGGGAGCCAAAGCATAGCTTAGCTCCCTCATTCATATGCAGTTCAGCGAGGGCTTCGCTGCTTAAGCATGTCAGATGAGATCAGCTTTGCAAATGCTCACAAGTTAACTAGTCATCTCAGAACTGCACTGGAAAACAACCCAAAGCCATGTGCCATGTATCCACACCTCTGAGAAGGACACCTGAGTAGATTGCTAGGGTCAGCCTACACACTGCAATTTGGGAGGAACAAATTAGATAGTAGTGGGATAACGATTAGGTATAGCTTGTTCATTCAGCAGTTTTCAGAAAGCTATGTAGCATGGCACTTATTTCAGTGAACATCTGCTACACAAATTAAATAGTTTTCAGGAGTTATCACAGAAATTGAAAGCTGCGTTCTAATTCCACTTACTGTATTTTACTGTTATTCCTAGTGTAAGTGGCATCAAAACTGTACTCCAGCAGAACAGAATTCTCTCTTTAAATCGCACAGTTATAACATACCTGCTGAATCCTTCCTTAAAGTCAGGATTTAATTTATTTATTAAACTTTTTTTTTTCCTTTCATTTAGAATGAGATATAGTTGCATCAACTCTCATCTATCCATCAGTATATATTATTCTATACATAACTGGTTTTAAATACTCCCTTCTATAGATGATCTTCCTAATTTAATTACATTAAGTACTGGAACATATTTATCTCTGCCATAGGAAAACACTGTAACTTTGTTACAAGAATTGAAATCATAGAATGTAGATTTAAAGTACTTTTTTTGTTCTTGTTCTTTAAGAAGCACATTTCTTACTCATAGGAGAGGTGAGTGCTTTGCATTTCACAAAATGGTTATGAAAACGTGATGTCCATACACTACGCAAGTAAATCATTAAGATCAGTATTTCAAAATACATAGAGAAACTATAGCCCTGGTTTGGATCCTATCAACCTCAAAAGAAAGAAGAAATTGCTGGTTTTTATGTCCCTGAATCAGAATCTCTGTGCTAAAAAAAAATCACAGACTAAAGGACCATTCTCAGAGGCAGTCTACATGAATTAATCTTTTTGCAGATTCTGATAGTTCCTGCCGGGTGGGGAGGATTTCCTGTTGTACTTTCTACAATATTAATTACAGTATTTGGATTTGCTAGAAAGCAGTAACAGGAAGATGCCTCTTGTTAAATGTCAGTAAAACCAGAACATTTTCTTTAACATCAGTAAAGATTTTCACAGTAGTTACCAGCCACAGTGGTCCAGTCAGACTTTAAAGATTATCAGAACTGACAACCACTGAGTCAGTGTAGAAATTCCGTATAATTCTGCAATAAAGTGATGCCCTGATGATTCAGAATTTTAATCTACGTATTCCAAAATTTCAGTCCTAAAATACTGTAATAATATTCATGTTACTAAATAGCATGGCATGAGGTGTTGGGGGAAAAAAACCTTAAAAGCAAAATAATTAGAAAATGAGATAAAGCTGAAAAGCATGGCTTGTAGTTATATGTTGCCACAACTACTCACCTATATTTCAACTGGGGAAATGAAAAAATATCCAGTGAATTTTAACAGCTTGTAGTGTTCATGTTTGCCTTTTGAGCATGTTTATTTTTGCCAGTCCTGAAATTACAGAATGAATTAAAAGCTGAAAAACTTGAGCATCACATTGATAACATGCTTATCATTCTAAAGTACTTCTAGTGTGTTCACTTTACTAACTGCATATGCAAATATGTCAACATTAGTTGGTTACAAGTCTTCTGTTATCTTTTTCTAAAATTAAGGGAAGCATTTTGGATGCAATGACAGCTTGCCAAGCTCCAGACTGAGACAGATAGAAGATGTTAGGCCTCAGTGTAGATGAAGGAAGAAGGCACTACTTCTTCGGTTCTTTTCATAATGCTGTTTTTTCTTTTTGTTGTACTTCCTAACTAGTAGTGGTAGTTATTTACATGAGAAATATTTTTCATTAAAACATAAGATTTAGCATCTGTTATTTGAAACGCTGCAAAGTACAGTTATTTTTCAGAACATTGTAATACCACTGATATGGTATGATATGGAGCAATTTTTATCATGTGTCAGTAATTTTCAAATTAAATTATCTCAGCAATACTTTAAAGACATACCAAATGTTACTTGTTTATGAGCAGGGATTTGCTGGTTTGTTTCTTATATGTCAGCTCTTTTCTCTCTGTTGTGCTCGAATGGGATTGTTTTAGGTGGCAGAGGTTGGCAATTCAACTAGAATTCAGTTAAGAATTCAATTTACCATTTCTTAGCAAGAATAGAGCCCCACTTACTATCCTAGAGTTTTGTTGACTCTACAATGCTGGCAGGAGTAAAATTTAATAATGTAAGAAGATTAATTAGAGTTATCATGGGGAGTGAGTATTCTATATATGGCTATATCTGAACAATCTATCTTAAAAAAACACACTTCTTTCAGCAGATGCTGTTTACTCAACTTTGAGAACAAAAGCAGTCCATTTCAGGTACCATAAAGGTCAACCAGAGCATCACACTGTGCAAAAGCAGCTCAGAATTTTCAAAATAAAGCTCTAAATTCTTTACATTTAAATATTTAATTTTAAAAAGCTTGAGATAATTTCTTCCTAAATATTACAGACGTAGGGATTTAAATTCTTTAAAATTAACTTTATAAATGCATAGAAGTAATTAAATTCATGGGCTTGATTTTAAGATTTCCATAATGGGATGTAGTTTTCACAGACAGTATCACAGAAGGCACTTTAGGATTCTTCCTTTTCTCTAACACATGCATATTTTCTGTGTATTTTGGTGCAGTTCTCCTTAGAAACCTAGAATGTAAATGTAATGGCAATGTCTTTTTTGTAGTTAATGATCAAGATTAACAGAAGTATCTAGGTATGTTTTTCTTTTGCATTTGAAAATGCTTTTATTCTCTCATCTTCTTAAAACACAAAACAATCAAGCCAAGATTTTTTTTTATTAATATAGTTTTAAGTGTAGCAACAGAAGTATAATTTGTTGAAATGCCTCTGTCAGTCAAATGCAGCATGTTTCCTTTATTCTTCAGAGAAAGAGGATGCTTGTAAACTCATTCAGTTGCTTATCTGTAAACACCACTGGGGCCCTGTTTTGGCTTTACATTCAGGCGGAACTCCTCTGCTTTTCTCAGATGAAGAGTTAGACACTTAAAATGACAATTTCACTTACTGTAAATTACACTACACATATGTAGCTTGTCTGTCTGAAAATCATTGTGCTTGACTACTAGAAAGGGTACATTGCATATTGAAAACAGAAGGAAGGATAATTGAAGGAACTCAACCTATCTAGTGCATTACTCATATCCTCCTCTTTCAAAATGTAATGTAAACAAAGGCTAATGCATAAGCTGAAGTTGACTTTGTTCAGGTTATTTTCTTTCCATATGCTTGTAATTTCCTTATTCCACTAGTCGCTCGTACATCCTTCATCAGTTCTTCATTAGTTATTCTGTCAGATTTTATGTAAACTGGGTCCTGAGATCTATGTACTAAACCTGGGAAGGTAATTATGAAAATTGCCCATGCAGATTGGGTAAAGGCACACATAAATTACCAGTTAGAGGCTTAGCTAGTAGTTTGCTTGCATATTTACCTGAATTGCATTCATAATTGCAGTAATTACGTGAACAGTCATGGATGCACTTTTGCACACGCAGCAACTACATTTTTAAATTTCTTCCTGAAGTGAGTAAAATGATTGCTTTGCTGAGAGAGGTAAGAGAGGATAAGGTGAGTTTCTGTAGTTACAGCATTCATAATTACTAGTAGAGGATGACCCTATTCTAGAGTATTAATGAAACTTAAAGAGCTGTGGCAATGCAATGTAAAGTTATGCACTGGTTGAATGGTACACTCGTATGAAGAGCTCACCTGAAGGCGGCCTGTGGCATGTGAACCAGACAAAATGGTGTGGATAGGTCTTTCTGTTATTTAGTATTCCTCTGTCATGTCATTTTGAGATTATGTGAATTCTAATCTTTCTAATGGTTAAATATTCTGTCCCATAGCATCTGACCACTTGCCTGGTCAGGGTAGCTCCCAGGGTTACCTTCTGGCGGTGTAAAAGCTCAGCACATAGATCCCATCTTAGATTTGGGTACATTTTATTCAATTACATTAATCTGGATTTGACCCATTAATACATTGAAAATAAGAACCAAGGCCTCTGTCTGTCAACTGAGCTGACATATAGGCAGCAGCAGAGTTTGGGGATTTCAGAACAAGCTTGGTGTGCCCACAGCAGCCTGAAACCTGGGAAACGTAAGCAGTTGTGTTTTGTACCATATGAATACTATTACTTATCATCACGATCAGCTCCAGATAACAGTAGGTTGGATAGTCCCAAGCAGAAGTTAGAAATAGATTAATATGACTAGACCCTCATCCAACTTCCTAGAAAACTTCAGATTTTCTTTAAAGTGATACTACTATTCATCTAGACTATTTGATGACCTTGTGAGGCTATGCTGAGAAAACACCAGGGCCATTTCTTCTAAAGGTTGTCTTTAAACGACATCACTCTGAATACACATTGGTTATAGATGTCTCTAGCTCGAAAAAAATCTAAAGCCCAACTTTGTGGTCTCTCAATAATCTGCTGTGTGCCCTTCTCTTTCTTCACCGTGAAGACATAATTTCTATAGCTTGAAAGTTCTTGTATTTTAGGCTTATTTTTCTTAATGTCCTCAGCTCATGTTCTGTAAATTTCTTAATTCTTTTTTTTTTTCCTTTGCAAATAGCAATTGGCTCCTCCCTACATTTCACTTTAAAATTTTACTGTATTGTAGTGGATTCCATACAAAAAAGGTGAAGTACCTTGAGTTTTGCTACTGTCTTTGTCAGGATATGCAAACCAAGTATTCTATCACAGCACATTCTTACCACACGTTCCTCTATTCTTCCCTGACATACAGGAATAGAGTGAAATCACTGTATAAAAAGGTCATAAAACTGCACTTCCCCAGCTGTTGGTTGCTGCTCGGCAATGTTGAAAGTAAAACTTTGTAAGATAAAGGAAAAAGGAAGTTTTCTTGGCCTAACTAAGGTTGCTGCTTTATTCGAAAGATGAGTGGGACAGTAAGAGGCTTCACTATCAAAAAGAATAGACTGAATAATGAGTTTAAAAAGAAATCGTAAGTTGTGATTGACCAAAGTATTCCTTTTCAAGAAGTTACGGCTCTCTCTTTTTTCTCTTAAATTGTTTTGGTAAGTTGATCAGGCTTTATTAAGGAATGTATCCAACATTTAGAAGTATCAAACCAGGAAAATAAAGATATGTTCTTAAATCAAAAAGAAGGTTCCTAGGAAGATTTTCTGTTGCCTGCTAATGTAATGGACACTAGGCAAAATAGATTTACTAATTTTAATCTTTTGAGACTGCTGGATATCTGTTCATCTTCTACATCGTTGAAAATAAAATAATTGAGATTTTTCTTGTTTCAGAACTATAATATTGGACTTGGCAAGCTGCAGATGGTTAATTACACTGGAGATGTTAAATAGGTTTTAGAGACAAAATTGTAAATAATACAATACAGAAGAATGATGGACTTATTAGCATATCATTAAATCGCTTTTTCCCTGAGAGCCAAGCATATTTTTCATAACTTACAAAAAGTGTCTTGCCTAGCAGTAACACATGTGCTTAACATTTACAAAACCCACAATATTTGAATATGGCATTAGGTTTATATTGCAGGGAAAATTATGACAATATAGTTACAAATATCAGTAAGTTTATCACTCGATAACAAGATCACATGTATGAAAAACAATCTCTTCTGAGTTAAACATTTTGCAGACCTTTTGTTTCAACTTCCATTAGTGCTATCAGTCATATTAAGAATTTACAGGGCTGCAACATAACAATAGGAAGATTTGGTAAAAGATCCTTTCACTAACGTAATTTAAACTGTCAAACTAATTGTTATTAGTCTAAATTATGGGGTTTGTTATGATTTTGTACTTAATAAAAATTAGAATCATGTGGGATATGGGGTTTTTTTCAGGACTACTGGTATCAGCCAGGAAAAGTATGATCTTCTTTATCAAGGAAAAGAACTTAGTCCAGAATTCACAAAATGCACACCCAAAACTTAGATTACTTTAGTTTCCAGCAAACACCTGTCAATGGCAATTCATGGACAATGTGCAATCATAATTCTGTGCAGTTTAGATCCAGGGTGGC
Organism: Burhinus oedicnemus; assembly: GCA_008921705.1. Lineage (NCBI taxonomy): Eukaryota > Metazoa > Chordata > Aves > Charadriiformes > Burhinidae > Burhinus > Burhinus oedicnemus. The sequence goes on from VFFE01007699.1 coordinate 847,440, forward strand.
AGGGAGTTACAGGAAGGTTTGTTTGTTTTAATACAACTGTTGCTTATGGGAATGCAAGAGCTAGCACAGCACCACTGTTTCCATCTTTGAAATGTCTAGCAAAATAGTTTGTTAAAACAGGGGTGGTATTTTTCAGTGAGCCTTCAGGACTCTGAGCCAGCTGAGTCTCCCTAATCCAGCCATTCCTGAATTTACTCATGTTCAGACTTTGCTTATGATTAATTCTGTAGGTGATTTTGTTGTACTCGCACCATTTGTAAACCATAGCCCCAGATAGGACACTATGGCTCCAGGAAATAATTTCAAGGATGTTCCACATCACAGTGCCCAAGAGGAATAATATAGACAATAGCAGACTAGATCTGCTTGGTTTCAAAGATCCAGCTTTGTATCACATTGGAATGGAAACAAGGTCCATTAAATGTTTGTGCAGACCAGCAGGGAATCTCATAAGCCTAATGATGAGGGTAATGAGATGGTTAGAGTACGTAGCAGACTCAGGTTTTAGTCCTTTCTCTGCCTTCTGGGTGGCAGAGATTTTCATTTGAGATCCTTCTGCCCTTTATTTCTGTCCAGTACCTAAATATGTGCGCAACACCGGAAAGACACCCTTTCCTCCCTTACAAAAGGCTTTTTCAGTGAAGCCGCATGCTTAAATTAAATCTCATTGACAGTATTTCAAAAATCTCTTGTTCCAACTGATGTTCTGCAGAGTCCATCTTTGTGAGGGAATTGGCATTTCTTAGGACTGAGATAAGATGCAGTTCAGATCTTACAGAGTTTTCCTGTAGAGTTAGGAGACACGAGACACCCCAATATTGCACCAGTTTGTCAGTTGTCACAGCTGGTTTAGTGTGACTTGCTAACCAGGAGGAATTTTCTGTCTTTTCCCACATGGACATCCCCTGCCCTTAGGCAGACCTCCTGTCACTGAACCTGAGAAGCATGGCTTTTCAGATAAGGTATTAAACTCAACGAGCAGCAGAACCTTCATTGGGGTAGGCAAATGGAACAGCTATTGAGATAAAGAGGAGCTACAGAAGGCACAGAAAGACACGAATTAGCTGGACATGCATTTCAGAGTCACTTTTGAAAACCTTTTTGCTTTATGTAGAATATTGACTATTTCATAGTTTTTTTGACCAAACCTACCAACTAGAAAGAACTAGCCATTCATTGTCCTTTAACTTCATGTGGTGTACAGGGTGAGAAAGTCAGACCCCAATACACCATCAAGCTCCAGAATTTGTTGCTGTGCATGGAAATAATGCAGCAATAAGAAATTTAGGGTTGAGCTTTTTCAAGAGGAGATGAGAACTCAGGAAGAGCATGAACTAACATGATATACAGTATACAGTCACCAAGAATGAACTGCAGTTATAGCTCTTACATTTTCTGTTTCACCTTTCAGTATTTTTTCCTGTTGTACCTGTCATTAATGAGTGTAGGTCTAGTAGCTTCTGCTTGGGCAGCCATCCCTTACTGAAACTAAGCTCATTAAAACCATGTAAGAGCCTGAATGGACTCAAATTCAAAGGATTACTTGGCCATTCAAGGTCTCAACATCTTCCTCGAAGATCACACCTTTCACACCTATCAAGTTAGTAAATGACTGCATCTGTGTTGCCCTAAGCATATGAACATTGGCATACCCAAGTCATTCCCGTGGAGTCAGTCTCAACGTAATAAATACTGTTGTCAAGTCACATGTTATTCTTTACTAAGCGTAAACATCCTTAAATACCTTTATATAAACATCCCAATAGAATTCTAATATTTCCAATTTATCTCAGATTAAACACTTCCTAAATGCTATGCAAGCTACACTTTCTTTTGAAATATGTAGCAGGATGAATATGAATATCTCGTTGGAAATTTGTTTATTTAAATACTAAGTCCCCCAATCTTCTAAATACTAACATTACCATATTATAAATTTTTTAAAGTACATATGACAAAATTTAGTGGCAGATGCACTGACATCACTGAGAGATACACAACTATGCACTAACTACTTCCCTGGCCCTGCACTCTGCTTGGCACACTCAGCTCTTACGTGGCCATATTCTCTCTTGGCAAGTCTGTTGGAAAATTTGCAAATCATCTACTGGAGGGTGACATGGATTCAAGAAAGACTCTCCAGACTGTTTTGTTAATATAAATGTATCTAATACAGCTTCCTTTACTTTGTGGTAGGGACAGATGGATGGTGTGGTCAGGGAACCTTTGTCTGTTAAAGACAGAGTGAACAACATGTGACAGATAACAGTCACATTGCCCAACTCACTGCAGGAACATAGTTTGATACTGTTGTGGTGAACATCACAGAAAAAGAGAGAACAGAACAGAATAGAACAGAATAGCATAGAATGGAATAGAACTGAGCAGAAGCCAATGAAGGTTACAGTAATCTCATGCTGGTTACTGTGGTGGTGGCGGTCAGTCGCAGGAGGAAAGCACTGCGAAGACGACAGTAGTTGCCTGTATCCCCTTTTCCCTCCTGCCCTACAGCAAGCATAGCTTCTCACTGTTCAGAGTATTTCCAAGGATCTTGTTCGTATTCCTAGATTTAATCATTTCATGTCCTATGGATGCTTCTATTTTTATTGTCTAAAAGAAAGGGAAACAATATTGTCTTTCTCAAGCGTCTTTCTGACTTCATTTCTTTTGATGAAAGGCTATTGATTCAGGTGCATTTGAGCGAACCTATGAATATACTGCTGACTCAGGAGTTCTTCAGCATCACTAAAATAAATGTGAAATGCATGATTGTTTTCCTTATGTAAATAACTGGTGAAATAGAAAATGGTTCTTTTGTTATTTGCAAAAAAGCAGTGAAGGGATAATATTGTTATCAGGAGATGTGTGCTAGAATATTTAAGTTGTACCTCCTAGATTCCATTTGTCTGCTGTCAACCTATACCTGCTGTTAAGCATTAGACACTTAAAAAAAAAGAAAAAGATAACACAAATTATTCACCATTAATTCTTTAAAATGAGTCACTATTAAAAGCTTAATTGTTTGCTGAGAGGGTCCAAATTAGTGGACTTTGCAAGATCAAACAAAATTGAAGATATTTGTCCAAATTAAAATGGAAACATGCATCCAGAATATACCAAATGAACACGTACGCTCCTATAATAATAATTTTATTATCTTCAGCTTGCAGGCCAGGCTTTTAATTATGACCCTTTATATCAGTGGAAACCATGTATTCAGGATTAAAAACCTATTTCTTTAACTAGTCTAGTTAAAGACTGTGGTTTGATATATTCTATGCTACAACTTTTATAAAAACCGGAGAACACTTCTAATAACACTTTTCTAATTTCATGGTTCAGTGCACAGTCAGTAAAGATTTAAATAATTCAGAAAGAAAGCCTATTCTGTTTCTTTATTAGAAGTTTGAGTCAGGCAAATTCTTTGACATTTAATAGGTTTTTAACCCTTTTAATAACTTCTTATAATGAAATTTATTGGAGGTTGTTTTAAATAAAGGGTTATTATATTAGAGTGAATAGCAGTTGGTAGTTTTTTATGATTAGTTTTGAGACCTTGGCCCTGTGTGACTCAAAGGATATTAAAACATAAAGTAGAAAAGAATGTTAATAGTCACCAAATTAACTGTGTACCAAGAAATATAGAAACTGTATATTACTGCATTCTTGTCATTATGTGATTGTGCTATAAAATTTTGCAGTTGAATTTTGAGTATATAATTGTTTTAAAGGAGCTTAAGATCACTTACAAAACCAGTACTGTATAAAACAACTCAAAGTGGTTTAATTTTTAACAGAATGATTTTGGAAAGATTAGAGTAGTAAATTTAATAGTTGGGGCTTTTTTTCTCTTTATTTAGGGTTCTTTTTACATGTGGGATTTCTGCTATTTAATTTTAAGACTGTATTCCTAATCAACAGAAATTTGAGTGATCCTTTAATTTTATCCTGAAAATGCACTGGGCATAGTATATAAAATGCACTGTGTACAACACTAAAATATTCCCCAAATACCCACTTAGTTTAAAACTTAGTCTTTCATTATGCAGTTAGTTGATACAGAAGAGAATTATAAAAATGAGATGATGAAAACACACATCCCTTCTTCTGTTAGGTGGTGCTTCGGGTTACTCCTTTTAATGTGTTTTGAATGGATCTCTGTGGTCATTTTACAGTAACCTTAGCTCTTGTAACAAATCTTTCGTTAGCACTCATTCTCTTATATATGTGTTAAAAGAAGACCTGGTTGCAGATATGATTTCTACTTTAACTGAATAGAAACAAAGATCTGATAGTATGTGCATCTTTGGGTTTGATCAACCTTCATTCACAATAGTACATACGTATCAGTTACCAGTTTTATCCACTCTAATCAGTGAATCCTAATTTCTTGTCATATTTCGAACTTCTAAATATTGGGGTCACTTTTTATTTTTTTCTGGTGTACAAATACAGATGTTCAAGTTATCTCAAGTTTTAAGTTATCTCACTGAATAGCATCACCATGATGGAAAAAACCACATGAAACTGCATGGTTTCCTTTTAATTCAGTTACTATTAATCTAGAATCCTAACCACCAACATGCATTGAATAACTACTTTGAGATACTACTGCTTGATATCAGTATGAACTGAGTGAAAGGTGTCTAAAATGGACATTTCTGTATTTTTAGACACTTGAGTTTAAACTTAGCTCTGATTGTATGATGAATATTGCTTGCACGCTGTGGGTATCTTCATAGATAACACTTAAGATCCCTTGGGGTTTTCTCCCAAAATCTTTGTTTGAATTAATTGATTGACACATAGCTTCATACAGTATGAAATATTGTTGCTCTCTGACTTACCTTGACCACTTAGATAAGAAGCAAAGAACTGTCAACTACTTCCACAGTGTCCATCAGAAAAGTTTGTAAAAGCTCTCAGCTAGTAGAAAACCAAGTAAAAATCACTGTAAGACCTGATGGTGGTAATAGAAGTAATACCTGCTGTGCCTTGATATGAATTTGCCCGACGTAGTGAAGTATGTGCTCTCCACTTGCTTCAGTGAGTAAGCACTGTGTATTTCTCCTTATGTTTTAATGTTTTCATCTCCAGCGTATAATCCCTAGTGTTTCTCGTATATACTTAGACCTGTTGTATTTACTTCAGTTGGTTAAGGCAACTTCTCTTTTTTCTTTCATTTAATGATGACATTTATTATAAATGAATTTAAATAGAGAGGGACAGTTTGGACTTTTACGATGTTTGAAAGAGATGTTGCATCACAATTCTTTATTACAACAAGAAAAATAATGTGGGAATTATTTTGCTAACAGCATATTCCTTTTAAAACTGCCTGCCTAATGCTTCTTAGAAAAAAATTATTTGCTTCCTAAAGCCACCTTCTGGGATGTCAGTTAAGAGTCCTGCAATTTGACTCTTTTTGCACCTTGCATGGGTTAACCAGCTTGTATAAAAAAGACAGATAATTAGGGATTTTTTAATGCTATGTGGTATATATCCTATATATCCTGTGAAAGGTGAAGGATTCTATCTGAATGCTGTGTCTGATAAGAATATCTGTATTTTGTGGACGTTGGGGCACAGTATTTCAAGAAAGATGAAGGTTATTGGACATAGTCCAGAGGACAGCAGGAAGAGTGATCAGAGGTGTAGAAAACACAGCATATGAAAAAAAGTCTGTCAATCTTCAGGTTTAGTTGTTTAGTCTAAAGAAGAAAAAACTGAAAGGAAATTCATAATAGCCTTCTAGTGTGTACAACTTTTCTGTAAAGATGGAGAAAAACATTCCTCATGTCCACTGGGAGCAGAGCAGAAAGTAGTAGGTTTAAATTACAACAAAGGAGATTTAGGTGAGACATTACGGAAAAAAGCCCTTTCCACTGTAAGGATAGTTAAGCACAAGAATTGCCTAGGGAGGTTATGAAGGGGTTAGACAAACATCTGTCAGAAATGATTTAGGTATAGCAAATCCTGCTGTGAGATAAAGTGTTGGACTAAATAACCTTTTGAGGTCCCTTCTAGCACTATTTTCTGTGATTCTGTGATTAGGATACTGTACTCACACTGTCCTGCAGTAGGTTCTTTCTGTGCAGGGATGATACCACTGTATTCTGCTTTGCATGCTTTGCTTTGTTTTTGCTTTAAGCTGATGGGGACAATGATGGTCTGACGTTTAAAACACTTCTGCTTTATTCTTACTACCTCAGGAGCATTGAGCAAGGCATTAGAAGCTTGTTTTCAGGCAGACAACCCTGTTCTGGTTTTGTGCTAAACATGCCTGTTAGAAGGGTTACCAGTACACACCTCAGAATTAGCTGCTTTTATTATGTCTTTTAACTTGCAGTCAAACACTTACATGGGTGGATGCTCGGTTTCTGCTTATAAGTGAAATGCAAACAGAAAAAGAAAAAAAATAGCCATGAAAAGAAAAGTATCATAGCTTCCCCGTTAGTAAAACCAAAATAAAACCAGGCATGTTCTAAAGCTGAATATAACACAAGTTGAGAAACATCCTGGAACTGACAGATGGAGAATGATACTAAAGTGCCAGATATTATCATTATTACCTCATCAGAGAGACCATTGAAGGCATCAGTTTGAGACTGTCCTTATCCTCTGTAACACTCGAACTCTTTAACTTTGTTCTTCCATTTGGCATTCTGCCACCCGGCAGGATTTGTGTGCAGCTTTGCATTCGGCAAGAGTGTGTTCGCAATATTGCTTCTGCATACTGAATATGTCTCCAGCACAGCTACACATTGGTGGGTTTTGTAAAACTCCATCTGGAGGAATGAGGAATAGGAAGCTTCTGATTTTGAGGTAGTTTATAAGAAATTGGTCATACTCTGCATGTAACGTGGACAGAGAGCGTGTCTGATTAGTGCCACTGTTCTTGCAAAGACGAGGTCGTCACAGTGTTTGAAACAGGGGTGTGCTATCACGCCACAGCAGTGACCCAGGCATGTGGTTTTCATGGATGGGACTGCTCTTGAACCCAACAGGAAAGATGGGACAGTTCTCCATTTGTTGATCCTTTAAGAACCTGAAGATTCATCATCACATGTTTTCCATAGTGTAATCTCTTAACTTTACACAGTTATGTGGTTAGCTGCCCGTTTTTACTTAAGTTTCCATTTTCTTAGACAATCCCACTTTTTCACTAGGAAGGAGCAGGACTGGGGAAGGCAGGCTCTGCGGTGCGTGGCAGAGAGAGGCAAAACAGAAATCTCATCTCCAGATGCAGAGCCATGTGGATCCTCCTTGCTGAGGGCCACAGCTCTCTCCGATGGACTTCACTGGCATGTTCTCTGCAGGCAGGGCCCTTAGGAGAGGATTTCTGGCTTAGCATCTAGAAGGGAACATGTACTGTCAAACAAGCTGTCTCCATACTGCTTACTCCTGGTTTTGTAAAAGTAGCTTGGTATTCCTCTGATTTAAAAATTCGAAAGACAGGCTGAATCCATACAAAAAGAAAAATACAGTTTTTTTCTACTGTAGCACCTCGTTTGCAGTACTCAGAAGTTCACTAGTGAAGGGTTCTCCTGCAAATATATATAAATATATATATACACACACACACACGTGTTTTGTATGGGGATATGCCCAGTACCATCCAGTCAGTATCATGTTATCTAAAAACACAGTGTATGTTCAGTGCCGGAGCTAAAAGTGAATACAGACTGTTTAAAAATATATGTTGTTTAAAGATGACAAACACAGAATGTTCTGCAGTATCTATCTGATAAAATTTGAAGCTCATATAAAGAGATTTTAATAAAGGAGAGATCGTTTGAATAATAAGTGTATTATATTTTACTTGGGAAAAAAATAATTAGAATTACAACCTTTGCCCTGCTTTCACTGCAAATTTATTCAAAGTAAGAGTCGTTAGGAGTTTCAAATAGTGTTTGTTTCCATTCCAGTGTTCATAAAATCATCAGGATGCGTATTCTTATTAAAAAGCGGTCTTGCCTTTCCAGCCTTTCGGGAGGGGGTTTATTCCCAGCCCGGATCTGGCACCACGAGGTGCTGACCCAGGAAAACCCAAGGTGTTTGCAAGCAGGGCAGCGTGATCTCGGCCCCTGCAGGGTGTCAGGCGCCCCGGGGAGGGCACACACCCACGCAGACAGGGTGAAGGGAGGGCTTGTGGGAGGCTTTTGCCTCCCTCTCCCCAGCACACAAGGGACCAGGTGTGTTTCCATCCCCTGCCCACTTGCCCTGTGCTGGCCAAGAGAGCCCAGGACAGCCCATGCTCCCGCTCCGTGTTCCCCAGCTGCTGCTCAGCCCAGCAGCTGGATCCAGAGCGAAACGCGAAGCAGCAGTTACGACTTCATGGGCACATCTGTTTTGATATGGGTTGTGCGCTAGAGGAAGAGATAATGATAGCTTTCAAGGCTAATATGTTTGGTGAGGAGGGGAGCTGGTACTGGAGGGAAGGGAGCAAGAAGTCAGTAGCAATCTTTAAAAATATAAATGTCTACCAGAATTCAAATTTGAGCCTTCAATTGATTTCATACACTGCGCTCTCTGCTCCTCTCCTCCAGTGCTTTAGTAGTCATTAAATGAACTTGAACATATTTGTATCGATAACCCTTTTTTACTAAAAGCTATTAATTTCTAAAGCAATACAAATACAGGTATAATTGTGATGTCACGTTGTCAGAAGCCATTTCAAATACTTTTCAGACACACGTACATGTAAAGTGGTAAGTATGCCATAACTAATGGTATTATTAGATTTACTGCCAACCAGTCAGCTTTACAAAAATCAGTCCCCAAGCTCATAAAGTATCTCCCTAAAATTTGTAATTTTTTACATATCAATAACAAGAGAAAAGGTGAAGTTACAGTTTTATCTTTCTTTTCCTGTGTGTTGCTGGTTGAAAGTATCTTACAGGTCGCTGTGATATACAGGAGTGTGTGTATGAGAGAGAGATAGGTTATAGAAGTCACAAGCTATAAAAAGGTTTTTAAAAAAATAAAAATCTGTGTGATCTTTAGACAATTCGGATGATATGTCTAACAAAGGCTGTTGTAGAATAAATGTGATGTTAATATATTGAAACATTAACACACGCCCTTATTGTAAGAGGACTTACACAATGGTAGTTCCTGTCAGATTCCACTCGATACGTATGGCATGTTTGTCTGATGCACAGTAAGACAACTATATCTATTTCATTTCAGCTCTGAATTGACACTTCAATTTTAAATCACCCACAGAACACCTTAGCTTAAATCTGAGCTTCTCCCTGATACTTTTTGTCTTTTGTCATGTTTCCATAAGAGTATACTGAAAAGATGTTATAGGCAAGCTGCTGTAGTGTGTGTGTATGGTACATTTGACCTCTGGACAAGAAAGGAGTTTCATCCTCCAATGCTTTTAATTCTTATCCTTGCAGAGACTGAATTTGTTGCTTGCATTAAAATAGTATGTCTTGTTAATGCTAAGAAGCGGTGACCCACATAGCACAATGGATTCATTTGTCAACCCTGCGACTTCCGAGCTTTCCGTTCATATATGTCTTAGCAGCAAATCAACTCAGAAATCATTTAATCACTCTGTCAATGCATCCTTCTTGTCAGTTGTCTGAATCCTGAAAATTCCAGTATCTCATTGGGCAGCACCAGGAAAAATAGATTTGGACCTAATACTAGATATTAAAACTCTGAAAACTGCAGCTTCCAAATTCAGAGCTCAAACACACAAAAATCGGAAGAAGAAAAGTAGGATTTGGAAGTTGTCTGGAATTTTGAAAATATTCATGTTCTGATCTGCTTCTGAACTTCAGAGTGCAAACCTGTCCCTGTTTGTTAGCATTTCTGAAATACTCTACACGCAGTTACAGAAAGCAGCGCCCTGTTGTTCCCCCATAAAGAAACAAGCTTTCATTGCTTTTTGCTGTTCCCATGGGCTGAGGCTAGAGCCTGAACAGTTTATAACAGTCAGTGTTATGCAAATGTCAATCATATCCTTATTCTGTTTATTTCCAGTATTTACATGTTTATTTAAGTACTTGCCATTTCTTTTAAGCCTTATATATCCAATCAGGCCAACAGAGGTCTAAAGAAACAGAGCACTTTATTAGTGATATGCTTAATACAGTTTTTTTCCTCTTGTAGATGCAAGATTTACGGAATACAGAAGGAGCCCAGTATAGTTCCCACCCTCAGATGGCAACCATGAGGCCAAGGGTTCAACCTGCAGATATTAGGCAGCCAGGAATGATGCCGCACGGGCAGCTGACTACTATTAACCAGTCCCAGCTCAGTGCACAGCTTGGTTTGAATATGGGTGGAAACAATGTTCCTCACAACTCGCCCTCTCCACCTGGAAGCAAATCTGCAACTCCTTCACCATCCAGTTCAGTCCATGAAGATGAAGGAGAAGATAGCTCTAAGGTAGGCTTAGATGCTAGGATTACTATGTAAATGGTGGATATTTTTAGGACCTGCTAAATGAATCGTATGGCCACAGTTGTTAAGATGATACTTTATACATTGTTGGTGAATAAACTGAAGTGAATAAAGAGTTATGAATACAGAATGTATAGTTTCCAGTCAATTCTTCAGGGAGCTCAAGTAAATGACATCGTTCTTCTTCACGAGAGCAAACTGGAATCCTGTAAAACATTCAAAACATAGCCATTTCTTTAGGACTTTAATATAAAGGTTGAGTTTTCTCACTTGCATAGAAGGGTTGTTTGTTCCCAGTTAAAGATCAAGTTACTGCTATAAAAAGTATGAACAGTCTGTACAATATGCTAGTCTTTGCTACTTGGTCACAGGATGAGTAAACAGAACATCATAGCAACCAGAACAGAAGGATCCTCTACAAACTTTAAAAATCTTACCTTGAATATCTTGAAGGCCCATTAGGTATTTATACTTTGGGAGGTGCCGACATTCCATCATGACATATTTAACCTTCATTTTAGTGTCAGTACAGGCATGAGACAATAATAGTCATTTACATAATAAATTTCTTTAAAGGTTAAATGTCAATTTTTATAGCAAGTTTTGCATGCAAAAAACTCCCAAACCTCCCAAAATCCTGCCCCCCCCCCAAAAGATACACAAGTATATTATTTTAATTTTGCAGAAACAAAAGCTGAGACACGAAAAGATTGGGACAAAGTCATCCCATAAACCAGAAATAGCGCATATTGAAATTGAGATCCTCTTTAGCGCCATTTTATGGTACTACAAAATAGCAGTCCTGTTACAGCAGTCCTGTAGTGTAATGAAGATGAGGTACCATGGCCATATCTTGTCGGGAAAAGTTGCAGACTTGCAAGGAGTGTGAAGAAAACACATTGTGAGTGACTGAGGAGGTATAATCCAGTAAAGAAATGTAAGTCTGATTTGTTTTCAAATTATATTGTTTTACATGCCTCAAGCTATAAAATAATCATGTAATTGGAGACATATGTTTTACTATATTCTGAATAAATTCTGATTCAAAAGTTTTATTTCAGGACTTTCTCCTGATTTCACAAACTTTAGGTTTTAAAAATTACTGAATAATTCATACATTTTAAATGAGCACTTACTTACTGAGGGAGACTTTAGAATACAGCTGTGTAAAAATAATTCCAGGCAACCTTTACTTTTTCAGAATAATTTATTTGCTACTTCTGTTGCTTTGCTAATATTTTTACATATATTGGTGGGAATGTGCAAGGTGGTCTAAACTTCTGCAGAAAACATCCACTGAAATAATTAAGATGTCCTTTCTGCTTTTATAAAATATTTCAGTTATTTAACCCATATTTTTAATGCATTTTTTCACTGCAACGCTTTGTGCTAGCAAAAGTGTAGGGTTGTGGTTTCATGCAGACAGTACTCATCTGAAGCAAATGTTTTCAATAAAGAAATATGAAGCACTGCAGACCAAGTAAAATTTGGTCCTTTCTTTGTGGAAGCCAGTTTATATAGTGTGCAACTTTTAACAAGCTATGTTATTTTGGAAACTCTCTTTAAAATTCTCTCATGCTCAGTCTAAGCAGAAAAAGAAGAGAAAATACAACACAAAATTAAGAAAAATAATTCAGTACGCTGAAGTTGCTATGCTGCCTTAAAATTCAATAATTATAATTTCTCTGCTAAGGGAAATGTTTTAAAGGATATTAAATTTGGTTAATAATGACAGAGGGCTTAAATTTGACTCCAGCTAGTAGGGTTTAAACTGCAAGCTTGTTTGGGGGCAGATTATGCCATACCTGTCTTCTGTGAGATTTCTTAGGTCTTCATGAAATTGCCTGAAGCTGGCCACTATTGGAGACAGGCAGTGGGCTGGCACACCTGATCCAATGCAATGGTTCTGCTGTATTTCCCTCCGTAAAAAACAAGAGGTTTTGAACAATCAGCATAAGAAGCTAGTGTATTGTTGTAGTTTACGATTTAAATCCCTCTGCTGTGTATCTTTCTGTTACTCTGCTCCTCCTGGAAGCTGGTGGTGAATGGATACAGATACTTAGAATACACCAGCTTTCTGTGGAGATCCTTTTCCCCAACCACAACAGTATTAAATTTCTCAGATCTGCTTGAGAGGCTTCTTCTCAATCCAGAAATCCTTCTCCCAGTGAAAGAAGGTACTGGACGGGGACAGGAAGACAGACCAGTCGTTCTGTCTCTTGTGAGAACCTCTTTTACCTGCATGTAACTTTTCTGAATTAGGAATTTGCTCTTTGTTTTGTAAGCTGTCATGCAGATGTGTGATATTACTTGTTAGATCAGGGCCAAAGCTTCTTAGTCGGTCCTTCAGTAGAAGTGCATGTGTTGTGGTCATGTAGTAGCTGCTGGAGCTTGCCACATTTGAGCAGCTTCATGAAGTCAGTAAGATGTTCCTGCTGTGAGAACTCTGTAAAAAACAACTCCCTCTGAATTTACCATATCATTAATAGCAACAGTGGCGTTCTCCCTATTTAACCAGCAGGAGAAGATGTTCGCCTATGTACCAACATTGATCAAAAAGGCAAAGTACGTTTTCAAATGGAAAATCACCTCAGTGTCAGATGTCCTCCTTTAGTTTATACCAACTGAATGCCCAGCCTTACGTCTGAAAGAGAAGCCACTGGTCCTTTGATAGCAGGTTTGGTAGAGAAATCCCTAACAACTATTCCTATTTCTAGCTAAAGAAAAAAATAGAGAAATCTCAGTGTCCTGTTCATATTTGCATGAATTTGTAGAAAGAGGATGACAAAAGGTATGAACAAATATGTACATTATATACATTTGCGCTAGAAATATAATTGTATCCCTAGCGAACCACTGATTTCCATGCATGGAGGAAATGACCGTTTCAGCTTAACATACATATTCCGAATGCCAGTAATAAGGAAACTTTAAAAACTGATGTAATTGTTCGTGTACTGAGCTTCTTGGATGTTCGTTCTATGGTGAATATTCAAATTGTTGTAAGCCTTATCCAACATACACAGAACTAATGGCAGCAGCTGCTAAATATATTTTGGCAATACTCATTCCCATAAAGGCTCTTTCATATAGACCTTTTGAACTTTAAACGCCATATATTCCCTTGCACAAAAAAGGGAAAGGAGCTGCATTATAGAGCACTCAGTTGCCCGACACACTGTTGCTCTAAAAGCAAGACAGCTGAGGTTGCTTGGCACCATAAGATCAGTGACAACAGTAGCATAATTATAAAGCTGTGTATATGCAGTCAGAAAGTTGCTAGGTCCGTGGAAATATGAAATGTAGTCTCAGAATGAGGATATTGTTTCTGCAAGTGGTGTGCATCCCTAAGTCGCCTTAATTCTTCTAAATCTAATATGTGGGACTATGGTTAGAAGAAAAAAGGGAGAACTTAAAAATCAATAGTTGTAAGTAACTATAAAAACATTCTAAACAAAGTGGCCACTTACCACATGCTTTATTCTGACCACCTCAACATTGGAATATTACATTTATGTAATTCTTGCCATAACTCATACTGTTGGATCGTTACACATGTATTCAGTTATTGCCAAGCATAATTGTGAGCTGCTGGAAGCATTACTGGTTTGCAAATATGTATTTCTTCGTAGATGGATAACAGGGTTTTCTTCCATGCTCATTTGAATACCACTTATGAGAGAATTTCAAGTAATGTATTTTAGAGGGAAGATTGTGAGAGGACTGCAAGTAGTAAGAATTAACTAACAGAAACACGATTACTAAAGAACTGCTGCTGCATATTCTCTTTATGTGGTAGAGGTTTTACAATATTTACTTTATATGATAAGAGTTATAAGTAGAATTCTACGTTGTCTGTTCAGCCTATTATGCAGATGGTGCTTGATTAAAATCTATTTTAAACTACAGCGATTACTGCAAGATAGTGTGCATAAAACAGCTCTCCTAGCTCCATTAAAGGCTTTGGTACTATTGCAGTTTATTTTAAATATGCTTATAGACATTTTCCAGCTTCTCAGGGGACATTTAGATATCAACGATGTGCCTTACTTGATAGTTTTAAATCCTACACTAGATATTCTTGTGATCTATTATGTGTGCAACATGGTTAATGTACACTTTTTTAAAGTGAAAGATTATTGCTTTCTTGTGATAAATAAGTTAAATACATCACCATAATTAAGCAATAAGCCATGACAAGAGGTGGATTACCATGAGCTAACTACACCTCCAGGGATTTTGAGACACAAGTCTATGCCTAGCAGAATATATATGGTTTTTATTTTATTTCCCATCTGTCTCTGCTTTGGTGGTTAGAAGTGGAGTCTATGAAGCTGATAGACTGATGGGAGCATAAGGTAGGCCATCATCTCAGCCATTTGCAAGGTTATTAGTACTGGAATTCTGGTATTCTTTTTATTTCGTTATTTTCATATAAGACAAACAGAATTTCCCCTGCGAGTACTCTCTTTTTAACAGTGGATTTTTGAAGTCTCGTGATCATTCAGGTTGGAGAATAAGATTTTAGACCTGTTCTCAGAACAGCCTATCAGAAGACTTCTTAGACAACTTCCTGCAGCATATCACCTAGTTTAAGGGTAGTTTAAATAATGTGATAACCTAGTATACAGAGAACTTTTAAGTCTCATTGGTCCAAAAATTGACTCCTCTGAAAAGAGGAAAACCTTGGCAAATAACAGAGGTAAAATTTTAACTATAGCCCCAATTATTGTCAAGCCTCCTTGCTCATGGAGTTTGCATTAGAAGAGTTTAGACTAATATTACCAAATTAACTAAAGAGCCCTAGGTTAACTATCATTTAGCTGGTGGTTTTGTGTACCCTGTAGAATGAAATAATAGCAAGAGACTGAAAGTTGGATAACTTAATAATGGGTAGCACACCGCTGCTTTTTTTCCATATTTTCCCAAATGCTGCCAACAGGTTCTGTGGCCATTAACACTGTATTAAAGATGCATCTATTGTAACGTAATGCTCAGGAAACGAGCAACTTCATTTTCAAATTTTGGTCATCACGTTGTTGTTGTGCTTAGTAAGCCACAGAGATCCATGTTGTTCGCTGTAGTCACCTGTGCCCTGTACGACACCACACAGTGGTTTATGTACGAAAAATAAGAGAGGTTTTTTCTCAAAATGAGGATTTCCAGCCATTTTGCTTATGCCGTTCTGCTGCTTTGAACACCTGTGTTCTCCTGTGTCACTTGATATGTATTATTAAAAAATAATAATGCAAGGATGTGATAAAAGTCCTACCTAGTAGATCCTTAGCCTAGAGCATACCTTTTATGCTCTTGATCTTCTCATACTTCAAAATGCGTATGACGCACAGTACTCTCGCCATGCCAACAAGAGAAAAAAGCCTTTGAACCCTGTGGTAAGATCACACATCATTGCTACAGGTATAGTGAATTAAGTGACCATATCAAGAGAAGCTGCTTTGCCATGGAGCTCCAAGCTGTTGAAGAATCAAGACATTGTCCCTTTTTGTGCTTGTAAGTCATCTAGGAAAATAGGGTGCTTTGATGATCAGGGTCTCTGAGCTATTAAGTGGCAAAGTGTAGTTGCATTTAACAAATTTGTACAAATGTTCATGTGCGTTTTTTTTCAGGTGGTACACAAATAATGCACGTGCACTGTACTGGTAAAGCTTGGTTTCTCCAGATTTTAATTAGAAGGTGTGCAGGGGAATGTCTGTAACTTGAATCATTTTATTCACAATCACATTCTCTTCAGATTCCCTGGATTTGTCTCGTAAATTGCAGTAGAAATTAATTTGAACGCTAGTCTGGGGTAGTTCTGGGAAAGGGTGAGGATAAGTGGAAGGTAGAAATGACAGTGTTCCTACTGGCTGCAGGTGGTTCATGTGGTTGAACTGGTGGTCAGGCTATAATGAAACTAATTTCATTTGAATTTACTCATTATATGCACGTTACAGCTGTTAGCAATACAACTTATAAAAGGTGAAAAGATGACCAGATGAACTATAAATGAGATTACAGCAATTATGTGAACGCAAAATATAAAGCACTTTGAGGGAAAAAATGCATAATCTGAAGTACTTATAATGAATTTTGTACATGTGACTAACACAGAACGGTGTCAACATTTGGATTATCAAAGATGGCAAGTAAAATTCCATTTTTGCCTGCAAAATCCAAAATCTTTGTATCACAGAAGCTGTAGCGGTGGATGGACTGAATTAAATTGGCATGTTTTATAGTACTTTTCTAATTTTATGTTACAGGTCAATGGTGGAGAGAAGAGACCTGCTTCAGATATGGGAAAGAAACCCAAAACTCCCAAAAAGAAGAAGAAGAAGGACCCAAATGAGCCACAGAAGCCTGTGTCTGCCTATGCATTATTCTTTCGTGACACTCAAGCAGCCATCAAGGGCCAAAACCCCAATGCTACTTTTGGTGAAGTCTCTAAAATTGTAGCTTCAATGTGGGACGGCTTAGGAGAAGAACAAAAACAGGTACAAAATGTGCTGTAACTCAGAGGCTTTGTTTCAGGAAAGTGTTATCAGGGTCATCTAAGCACTGTAGGCAGCTTCTTTTGTTTGCCAGGATGAAACTTGAATATGTGCCATCTCAGGAATATAATTTAAAGAGGCTGAGATAAGGAGAGTATCGTTTCATTTCTTCTGTATGAAACCAATAAATTTTTTTTTTTTTTGGTTTTGGGGTGTGACACAAGCTTTAGGATTATGTTTAGGATTGTTTTATACTGAAATTGGTGGGCCTAAGATTTTATGACAGCATGGCCCTGACAGTGTGGTATAAGAGGACCTTGCTGCCAAAAATTATATCTGTGCAGTGGGACGTCACATATATCTGAGCTCCCAGTTGCAGGTGTTTCCCTGCCCCATGATGCCAGAAGGGGAGCTGGGCTTGCACCTTCTCCTGATCCACCTGGCTTTAGTGAAAGGAATTACGGATGTTTTGACCCAAAGAGACCTGGGGTGGACCCTAGCAAATCGACAGTGTGCTGGGGTATCCTCCAGCATACACATGGGCTGTGGAAATCACATCCCATAGTTACTTCCATCTTCCATGGAAAGGCCTTGGTTTTGCAACAAGGTCGGCAGAGCTGGATCTGAACCTTTGCAGAAATCCTTCTGAGTCAGTCGGATGCTAGTAAAAATGGGCAACTCTGGAATCTCATCACATTCATGTGGTGATGTTTGGCGAATACCATTCATCTGCACTGTAGCATACTGTTGCTTTTCTGTTGTTACTGGTTGCATTTTTACTAACTGCCAACAGAATAGATTGGGTAGACAAAGAAAGGGAAACTTTAAGAAAGAAACAGATATGGAGGGAAAGGATATGCTGAGTGAGAGTTATATTGGCTGCAGGAGACCTGAGTGGGGGTTGATGTCAACACAGAATGGGGAAAAGTACTGGGATAAAACTGCATCTCATTCATTCCCACTGAGCGTATTATTATTACAAAATTATAGTTAATAAGGCTAGGAATTAAAAGGAAAATTTTATTATGATTTTTTGGGAGGCAAAATCATTTGGGATTAGAAAAAAAAAGGTTTACTTTGCTAATAACTGGATGGTGCAGGTACATCTAGATCCCTGTTAAAGATAACAGTGTAGTAAGAATCAAGATTTGGCACCCATTGACTGACTTAAAAAAAAAAAACAAAAAACAACAGTTTATTCTGTCTAGTAGCCAGCGTTGAATAAGGTCAGCATTTGGAATATTTAGCTGGAGGAAAGGTAACTTTCTGAACGCAGGGATCAGAGAAGTCACTTGGCCTGGCGCATTAGGGTTATTGTATTGTGTTGCCTCTTGCTTCTCCCCTTTTTAGTATGTCCAGCAAAAGCCAAGGTTGCGTCCAAATCTGACAGAGTGTTTAGACCTTCCCAGTACAGCAGTTCTGTCATAGATGAACACTACTTTTTGGGACCATGATGATGGGTGATCACTTTTGACTCAGAAAAAATACAGACTATGCTTTTGGTTAAGTTCACAAGCAAGAGGTTTTGATGCCATTCCTCCTTGTCCCACATACCTGCCAGTCGGCAAGAGGGACTATGCTGAGCCACACCAGCAGTAGCCACTGCTCAGCAGACTGCCCAAATGTGCAAGAAGCAGCCTGCTTTCCCTGCTGTGCTTGGCTGGGACCTCCAGCCAAAGCTCAGAAACTATAGACTGTGGTATCTGGCTTAAATTGGTTCCTATTGCAAAGAAAGGTCCTTCCCCAGAATCACTCCCTGTGTTGAAATCTGGACATCCAAACACATACCTCAGGAGTGCTCCAGGTAGTTAGATCTGTATCTTGGACTCATCTTGCTTGCCTGTGTGATTGTGGATCCAAGTTTTCCTGAAATGGTGAAATGCAGAGACCTGGACTTCTCAAGACCCCGTCTCTCTAGTTAATCTTACATCTCTCTAGGGATGACACCAAGCAAAAATTATTTATTTTGCCAGATCTTGTGCTTGGTTTTCTCCACCATTTTTCATAATGACCCTTAATTTGTGGCTGTTGCAGTGGTGCAGTATTTCCTTCCATAATATTCACTCTGCTTACAATGCAGAAAACTTGACTTCATGAATAATAATCCAAGACCATATAATGGACATAAACCTAAAAGATGATAAAATGCACATTTCCTTTGAGCTTGTCACATTAGTAGTACCAGCAGAAAACTGAAATCTTTCCATAGAATTCTGTTTAAGAAAAGTGCATAAACCCCTAAATTTCCAGCTTTAACTTGGATTTCCTATTTGTGGTTGAAAGCAATAATTGAGTAAGTCCTACACTGGAACAGCAGAACAAAATTTATTTTCCTTATCTCTGTTGTCCTTAATTTAAGTTGGAACACAGCAGTATGATGTGTTATGGAATGCACATGACACATCCATGAAAAAATGGCTGCAACTAGACTTTTAAGCCAATTATTCCAAGAGTTTGGGTTAGCATATCTTTGTTGCTCTTTGACTCATTTTGCCTATTCATTATCATCTATTAAGCACATTGTTAAAACTCCAGGCCCAGGCCCTTTCTAATCTAGCACTGTACAAAAAGAATAAAAGATAGTCCCTATTTAAAAAAAATGGCAATCCTATTTTCTAGAATAAATTTAAACTCATTCTTTATTCCATTAGGGATCTAATAGTACAAAGTAATGATTACAAGACATCTTAACTGACTAGATAGTCTGTATTTTAAAGGCCTAATTTTTCAGATCCAGAGCATTAGTAACTGTTATGAAACCTATGTCTCTGGTAGGAAAATTGGACTCTAAAAATACAAATGATTAATGCAGCATTTGGAATTTGGCATTGAAGAAGCTTCAGAAATTCAAAAATAGTTAAATAAAGAAACAATAACATCATTAGAGGAATGCTTTATTGATAAATTATACTTGCTGAAAAGGATTCAATTATCATAAAGCTTCTGGCTTTTATGTTTTGGAAGCTAATGCTTATTCTGGAATTTAAATAGAATTATGTTTCCAAATTATGTTTCCTGAATTGGAACTCCTTTTACTATTTAAATAGTAAATATAAATGAATCAGAAAGTAGAACATAATGCAGCTATTGAGAAAGAAAAATAACCACGCCAAAATGAAATCTTCTTTGTTCCTATGACCTGAGCCAGCTTTTTCTGAAATGCATAGAATTCTTCTTGTTTATTCCTGAAGACAGACCACAGGATAAATAAAGGTATTGAAACTCAGTACAGTAATGACCTAAGGGCAGTATGTCTATGTCCAAGCCTTTGTGACAAAATTTTGATAACCTGACTTATTAGACTGTAGCTTGAAAGGGTTTGTGCAAGACCCACATATGTTTTTCAAACTGTGAAGAAACTAGGAAAATGTTGTTTGAGAAAATAGGGTTTGAATGACAAAAAAGGAAATGTTTTTATGAACTAGATGATAGTGGGTGCCTTACTGAAGTTAGGGGGGGAGTTATACTTAAAGTGGGTCACACTCTGGTGCTCTTACCATGAGAATATTGCGATTTATTAGATTAAAGCAGATACCACTGTACTTCCACCCTCATTTTACCGTATGAAGATATTTGCATTTTTGGGTTATATGCTATAACTGTTCCCATTAATTTCTAAGCATACAAGGTCCATTTGCAAACCATGCTGGTGTATGCCTGTGTTTTGTTTGTCCAAACCTGTATACAAAGAGGAGTCTAGGAATTAAAGAGACTTTAGTGGTTATGGTGGACTTTGTCA
The DNA here is from genome assembly GCA_008921705.1 of Burhinus oedicnemus. Lineage (NCBI taxonomy): Eukaryota > Metazoa > Chordata > Aves > Charadriiformes > Burhinidae > Burhinus > Burhinus oedicnemus. The sequence goes on from VFFE01007699.1 coordinate 868,092, forward strand.
TTCTTCTCAAATTCTGAATTGGATACAATAATTACACATGATCAGAAGCAGGGACTGTGCATTTTCCTTCAGTTTTCACTGTAAAAGTTTTCTAAAACTGTTCAGATTAATAAACCTGTGAATGGAAAGCAGCTGTAGCAGTAGTATGTTCAGGTACATTCTCCTCACTGCTGTAGCCATAGCACAGGGATATTTTCAGTGGCGTTTCTAGTTCCTCTCTTACGATCACAAGCACTGTTGTCTCCTTAGTCAATACTATACTATACTTCCGTGCATCCCATTTTTATAACTTCTTTATGTATATCTCTGCCCTTTGCACACATTTTTACTGCGAAGGGGAGAAAAACAGCCCCCAGGAAAGAGGGTTCAGCATGCTAAACGGTCGAGTCTCTGGCTTTCAGACAGAACGCTGGTTCAAACTGGGTGAAAAGGCTACTTAGGTCATTTTCTGTCCTTAGATGAAAAAGGAAAGTCATTTTAAATCAGTACCAGATGTGTGTGTACTAAATAAACCTTAAGTTTCTAATTGGAGTCCTAGTAAAGCTGTAATAGATGTGGCAAATTACAAACAAAATGTTCTTGTTTACATTAGTGTAACTTTAAAACTTCAGCCAAAGACCTTAATAAATGTGCTATTATTCTAAAAATGGAATTGAATGTCTATTCAACATTCAACAAAATTAATCTCTGGTGTAACTTCAGTGACTTAACTAGAATTCTAGCAGGAATGAATTTGGCCTCCTATGAACAGCTTAGTGTGCATACGCATGTGTGTGTATGTATTTCTGTGTGTTTACTTAAATGTTGCACTGGCCTTACAGCGGGAAGAAGGATGGATTCACCTAGGGGATCCAAAGCTTAATGATCAGAAGGAGCAGGCGAAGCGACTCTTTGAGTGCTGTAACATATGCCTTCTTTCAGGCTGCATAATTCATACATAGTAATATTAGCTGCAACAGTTCAGCTCAATAGCAACACCTCATTATTTTATCCCTCAGTATTTATTCCTATGTTTGACGCCTCATGAAATTACTGTTAATGTGTTTGTATAAGGGCAGATCTGACACAAGTGGGAAGAATTTAATTTCCCACTCATTCTTTCCTGCTGATGTGTCCTCTTCCCCTGGTAGAAGTGGCAAGTGTAAATAGTTAATTTGCTTCAATTATGAGCCTGTCCTGCTAAATTAGAAGCAGCAGGAATATGAAGAGCCAGAATTATACTTATGAGGCAGCTGACAAATCCTCGGAGCTCACAAAATCAAATCATTTACTCCTCATTGGTGCTCAAAGACCCACTAGATAAAAGCTGCAGTTTATTCTTTATCATCTGATGGAACTTGGATTGTATGTTACCAATACTTAAGTAAATTGAATTCCTCGTGCATTAGTGTCACCATTTGTGATGCTGTTACCATTTTCTCTATAACCCACAAGCTTTCAAGGGTTTCTATTTTGGTCACTAAAAAGAACCCAGACTGATTTGGGCATGAAAAATAACAAAGCGTGTTTTATAAGTTTCTCTTTTGATCACAGGGAAGTTTTCGATGTAGCAGCACATTATCCAGTGCTGGGATGAATCAGGTAGATCAGGAGGGGCTTTACAAGTAATGCTGGCCAATACTTCATGTCTCCAAAGCTTCTCTCGTGACATGAGACACCACAAGCGAGATCGAAATGGATCCGAGATCGGTGTTTTAGGAGGCCTTGGCTCTGCCTGGCCTCTGGGGACACCTAACCTACTCCTCCTCCCTCCCGGGAGGGCGATGCCATGTTGCTCTCCCATCGCTTGATGTGACAAATGAGCCATGGGTGGAAGAGCCATGGCGTTCCCATTGCACAGCCGTACATGTGGGATGCCTGGTGTCAGGACGTCAGACAGTTCAGAGACTGCAGTGTGGCTGCTGAAATAGCTCCAGAGGATACGCAGACTGTCAGGTCAAGGTATCCAGTAGCATTTTGAAAACATAAATTTACAGATTGTTCACTCTTATATGGGCTCATATACTCACACAGGTGTTTATCTACCTCTTCTTCCCCCTTTAAAAAGGACCTTTTTTTTATTATCTCCATGCTAATGAAGCAATCTCCAAGGAATAACTTTAACACGCTTGTAAGAGGATGTGAATGTACTTTCAGTTTAGTAGATAAACAACCACGCAAGGTTTAAATTTAGCTTTGTTTTATTTTTGTAAATGAGAATAGGAAGCAAAGGCACATCTGTGTGTGCACACTGCCAAAGTGAATTACGAGCAAAATGGATTCAGGAATAGGCACAACAGAGAGCAGCCTTGCACCTCCCCTCCCAGCTACCGGCACGGGCAAAGTCGCTTTTGCCAAGTGTCACACCTTAGGCCTGTTTGGGAGATCCACTGTTTCTCTCTACAGACTTCTGTACTGAAATTGCTTCTCCCCTTTGAAGCTCTAGATGAATGCGTAAAGAGTTTAAAATGATGGCTCCTCACCCTGCTGCCTGCTCCTTCTCCCTTCCTCTGCAAGCAGCTGGGCTTAATGAGCCAGAACACAAATGGGCCAAGAATAGGCATGCATACACACAGATCCAAACTCATCTCTGTGTGTATATATGTGCATACATATACATTTATGTCTTCAGATTGTTCTATTGCCCTGGCTTCCACAGGGCCAGACCATGAACCCCTTAAGTTCCACTGACTTTGGAAGTGCAGTGCATTTTTGCTGCAGGAGTTCTGGCAGCTGGTGCCTCCTTCTCCCACCCAGTGCTGGGCTGAGCAGGACCACGGTGTGCACCCGGGATGGGAAACCTTCCCCTCTGCTGCAAAAAAAAAAAAATAAAATTAATGTAGGTCACCATAGGAGCTGTCGTATCTTGCTCTGTGTCAGGTAATACAGGCTATCGTCTGCTGGCCTCCTGCCCAGCCCACCTGGCAGCTTGGCCTTTCTGCAGCCTCCCAGGAGCACTAAAGTCACGAGGGACATCAGGCAGTCCCCTGCCCAGGGTGAATTCCTAATACCTGTTTGCTACATACAACAGACACAGCTTCCAGATAAATACCACATGTGGCCGCTGAGTTATGAACGTTGACTGTTCCTGTACTTCGCCTTCTTCTTGTACTTGGAAGGAGCTGGGTCAAAAGGACCCTGGATCCCAAGTACTGCCGCAGCAACATGCATAAGTAATAGCCATAATTTTCTACTCATTCTTCTTTCCCACCCTTTATTCATACATTCGAGCTCGATAGGAGTGTGGCTTTAAATCATTTGCATACAAAACTGGATTTAGGCCCAACTATTATGCTCCATTCAGGCTCATATCCTTATTTAAAAAAAAAACCAGAGTACCAGCAAATGCAGATAATCACCACATAAATCATATGTTTAATGTTGTTTGTTTTGTACCCAACTTTCATCCAACATGCTTCTGATAAAATGTACAGTCCTGCTCCTGTAAGCTGCAAGCATCAAGCCTATAAGGTCAAATTTAGGCCTGGCGCAAATGGCTGCAATTTCCAGTGATCTCCGTCAAGTCTCACTGTTTGTGCTAGAGCTGAATTTGGCCTGTGATCTTTCCCTTGCACTCCAGAAAGACTGAATCCTTTCCCCTAAGTCTCTAATATGTCATCAGTGTCTTTTTCGTGCTCTACAGTCAAAGAGACTGCTGAGCCATATAGCTAGCCCTGGGCCTCTTTCTGTTACTGTATGTACCTAGATTAAAAATCAAATGGTAACATATTTCAGTATCCATTAAGCAATTCTGAGGATTTTTTTTTCTGACTGCTGTGGGAATATCTCTCTTCATATTTTAGACGAGTGTGTGTAGCTCTAGGTGCCTTTGCTGCAAAATCAGAAGATTAAAACTAGAGATATGTCTCCCGCTTGGAAAAAATACAAGTTTTCTCTATGAGCCTAGGTATGCAGGGCCAGGAACGACAATCTGAATGTGGAATTTAATTCTGGATTGCAGCCTACCATATTTTATCAGATGCCATTCCTGTAAGTGTAGCCTGTGAAAATGACACTCCCATGGGTAGTAACACTGCAGAGACCAAAAAATCAAAATGGGTCATGTTGCTTTTTGATTTGCTATTTTTGCATATACTATTTTTTTGGGTTTATGGAACACTTCCATCAAAACAAACATGGGCACCTTTACATCATTCTAAAAAGACAAATATAACTTGCTTGCAAGTGTCAGCTCTAAGGAGACATCCACAAGATAAACTGAAAGCTTCCCCTTCTTTTTCATCCTCATACCAGCTATTTAGCCAAAGCCAGGGAAGTAGCATGGTTCTTCGTAATGTACTTTGTCAGCTGGGAGACACAGAGCTTTTTCAGACTACCATGAGGCGCAAATTCTGAAAGTCTCTTTTTTTCCTAAGAGCATCAGTCAATTTAACTTACTGTCTCCAAGTCTCTGGTATCAAAGGGAACCATAGTCAGTGGTGCCTTCTTCCATTAGCACTTGATATTCAAAACATGTTTGCAGATGTTTGAGTGCCTGTTTTGGCTCTTGTGATGATGACTGGGGGAAGGGAGGTCTCTTCCCCTAAGGGAACAAGGGTGCAAGCCACATGGGACAGGGTCAGAGTCCTGCTGCGTAGTGTGTTGTGATGTGTTGATAATCCTCCAGAAACAAGTTGAGAGGAAGTTCATTGGGAAAAGATGACTAGCTAGAACAAAAACTTGGCTCAAGGCGTTACAGGTATATTTCAGTTACATATATCAGTGATGAGTTTCATGTTATCTAACGTGTAGAAGAGCACAGGAGACACAAAGCCTGCCTCAGGGAATTTATGATCCAGGAAGACAAGAACCTAAGCCGCAGTTAAAATATATGAAGCAAAACGTGACCAGAAGTTGGCATCATAAAACAGAAGTACAGATATTCTACTGTGGTTTGAATTTGCTAAATCTAGTATTTGTGAGTGCTTGTGGCTAACCGTATAACCCACAACCCCTCTATCTCCGAATGAAACTCTGGGGCAGTCAGTTTAAGGATGTATATCACTATTAATAAAAAGAGTTCATCCCTCGATGTAGGCTGCTACAACACTGGTAGCTGACATGTACGGTCAGCCCAGGGAACCTGAGCTAAAGGGTGCCGGTGCGATGGCCTGGGGGCGGGTACCAGGCTGTTATGTTCACAATGGGGTAGCCCAGGGCATTTGTTTCCCTGGTGGGCTAATTCAAATGCTGTCTTATATGTACAAGGTAGAGTTTCATACTTACTCCTTTTGGAAAGTATCATCTGTATTGCTGCATGCTTTGCTAAACAGTGTAAGGGAACTTGAAGCTACTTTACTGAGTGCGCTTTGGAAATGTAATTAAATAGTAAACTAAGAACCTGTATATTATACTATGTAAATGTGCATTCATGAAGGACAGTAGGAAAATAATGCCAGCAGCTTCCATCTGTAGACAAATGAATGTAATCTTGGTGGTTTGGGGTTTCTATAACAAGCTGAAGAGAATAAGAATAAATTAAGCTGACCCACCCTGCTTGTATAGAAATTATGTTTTTTCTGCCAACATTCAATTTCCACAACTGAGACAATATAGAAAATAAAATATTGTGTAAGGAAACAAATCTGCTGCTGAATCAGAATGGGCCTTTACTGCCTGAATGACAATCAGTTGACATTCAATTATCATGTTAATTGAATTAAAGCAAGCTAGAAATGACTTAATTCCATAAGTATATGCTCCTGTCAAGTTACTTATTTAATAATTGTTGCTTGCTTGACGGAGGAGGGGAAAATGACCTTATAAGAGATTTCTGAGATGTTAAAAATAAAATTAAATAATGCCACTATTCACTATAGATAAGCAACAGAACAGAAGCCTGCTTCTTGTTACTGGAAAAATATTAACTGTATTATTGGAAATGATATGTTTCCAAATTTGGCATGAAACTCAAAAGCCATCTTCTAGAGCACACTTGAATAACGACACAAGCCCTTTTCCTCCCCAGAAGCACTGCAAGGATGCAACTCTGTTATACTTACTACAACACAAAACTATTTAAGCCTGAGGGCTAAAAATTCTCACAGCTGAAGAAAAAAAAAAAAAAAAGATTGGGAGGGGCAGCTGACTTGCTTATACCTGTTTGAGGTGCTGCTACAAATGCTGAGGACGCTCCCCACCTGCCTTGCCTTCATAAACCCTGGTACAAGTCCAGTCTAGCTCAAAGTCAGTGAATGGTACCCACTGTCAGGGCCACATTCATTTGACTTCAGAGAAAAATATTGATGGCCAGACCTTGTTACTCATGAAGATGAACAACTCCCCAGACAGGCAGAACTTACCTTCATTTTTAGTATAAGCCAGGACCAATCAAAATTTCCAAAACTAGCATGAGGATCATCAACCCACTTGTACGCTGACCTAAACAGTGGGCATCTTCAAAAGGACAACAGCATATACACAGTGAGAGCTCAAGCTGTTGTCCTCAGAGGACCTTACAAGGACGAAGCGGGTTCAGCTGACCACCCTCCAGACAAGCCAGCCTGCAGAGACCATTCTGGCCAATGCAAAACATCAAAGCAGGCTGGGGTTATCAAAAACCTTTCCCCATCCAGGAAGGACTTTTTTACTATGATGACCTTCTATTACATGGTTAATGTTTATATTACCATGGAAGACACAATGTTCACATAACTATTATTGGCTCACCAGAAGACCCAAGAAAAGAGGGCAATAACATGGTAGATGTATAGGTAGGAAATAATTAAATAACAGCTGTATGATGACGTTCCTAGGAAGTAGTGATATTTTAGATGGAGATTTACAGAATTGTTTTAGCTTCATGTTATTGAGTTAACCTTGTGCAATATGACTATTTGAGGGAAAAGTCAGGTCCCAGAGGACTCTTACAAGATGCTGTGACTGTAAGAGCACAGCAGGAGTGTATATTTTTTGTATTTGTGTAATGCAAAACCAAATGTGGAAGCAGTAGATACATGATCTTTTGAAGATCATTATTCTGTGTAAAATTCTTTGTTCAGCTCTGTTTTTTAAACTGGCTATCAGAATGATGTAGAGGCATTGCAATATACAAAGCGGTATAACTTAGTCTTTGTTCTGTAGGTCAACCTAAATTCATTTTAGCAGCTGGGAACATATTGCTGACTAATTTTTTATTCATTTTCTAAACAAACAGTACATTTCCCTAATAATCACAAGTGATTACAACTTAAGTAGCAAACTGCTACCATTTTTTTTTTGCCAAACAATAGGAGATCAGCCAACACTATATATTTATCTTAATCTGGAGAAATTACAAGGGTGCACAGATAGAGTTGCACAGCTAAAACCAATCTTTTTTCCTCTCTGTCTTTATATTTACAATTTTAGAAGCCTAAGACTTCTCTGTTTCCATTATGATCTTTTGCTTCCCTGGGAAGCAAAATCTTTAATCCTTTTAGGCAGCCTCTCAGTTTTGCCAGCCCGTATCTGAGGATTGTTCTGTCTCTGAAAGCAAAGCCTCAGTGAAACAAAAAATGTTTCATGAGCACATTCTTTAGAAAAATGATGTTGTACTGGATCCTTGCAGCCTGACACTACCACTCTCACTTTGTAGTCTGCAACTGTATTGTCCTCCATGTGCGCACTCTCTGCTGCCAGGTCTTCTCCATTATGGGACTGCTCTGGTTTTACTAGAGCATTGGAAGATCAAAAGAGATCACTTTAAAGTTTCATAAAGCTTGTCCTTCTGGGGCGGAGATGTACCTGTATGTTTTTTACCTGTGGAATTCAGGAGAACATCCCAAAATTGTCATAAATAGTTTTGCCCATCTTTTGCCTTTGAACCAATAGCCCAATTAACTAGGCAGTGCAGCGTGGGAAGGTGGATAGTCTTTACTCTCTTCATGGAGACTTTCCACAAGTACCCAGGTTGTGCACTTGGCTGCAGAAGTGGACAGCAGAGACTCTAAGCTGCAGTTCTATTTTGTATAATACTGTGAATCCCAAATGCCATGAACACATGAATTAATCTGTGCCCTAGGCATATGACTTAAAATTTGTGAAATATAACAGCAGTAAAAAAAGCAAATTTTCTTTCCCTTTATTTGTCTCCCTTACTTTTAAACCTTCCGTTTGGATGTTTTTTAAGCCTTTCCCTGCAATGTGGAAGGCTAGGAGTCAATCCTACATGAAGCCAAGATGCTTGCATGGCTCCTAAGTCTACCCTTTCAGAAAAAAAGCCCCACCATGAAGTGGTGAGAAACTCATGATAATATTTGCAAAGAGAAATGATGCCTTGTTCCTGAATCCGTCACTGACATGGCTAACAGCAAGCCATTAGCTAGGCTCCACAGGTCAGAAACTGGTTCTCCTCCTAAAAACTTTCAACCTTAAATATCTACATACACTTTTCTAACATCATGTTACTGTAGTGCTATGAGGTCCTGCCTAACCCTGCAGATAATCTTTGATCTTGAAATCTGGGCAAAACTGAAGTGATTCTCCAAGCTCTTTAATCTATTATGAGATTGTGCACATGCCGCATTTAGAATAATTTGGTGAGTTGAGAGAAATGTACAGAAATAGATCCATGCTCCTGAGAAGTTAATTAGACCGATACGGGATCAAGACTGGAATAATGACTAACATTTATTATCCTTAGCAGCTCCATGAAGCTTCTTTGACTGCCCCCAACAGTTTATCTGGGGAAGAGAGAAAGCCTCTTGGCTGATCTGTGTGGTGCTGTCATTGAGCTCAAACGGCTTTCTGCACGTTCTCATCTTCCCCAGAGGGTTTTAACTCATCTCACAAGTGGAATCCAGTGGAGAGGCCCACACCTGCCTTTCCCCATCCCTAAAGGTCCCATTTGCAAGTACTCCTCACGCTTCACTTTGAACAATTAAACCTGAGAAGCTATGAGGGATATTGTTTTTTCAGTACTGCTGGGTAGTTAAAGGGTGTTTCACAGTTGGAACAATATTTTCTTTAAAATATTTGATGTTTATTATTTCACTCTTCAAGCAATATGAGGAGGAAAGGCTGTTTACTTAGAAAGACTTTATGAAGATGCATGAGACACACCGGTGATATGTAAAAACAAATCCAGATTAATTTACCAATGTGACACTCTTTGTTTTTAGGTATACAAAAAGAAAACTGAAGCTGCCAAGAAGGAATATCTGAAGCAGTTAGCTGCCTACAGAGCAAGCCTTGTATCCAAGGTAACACATAATGTATATACATACACACATATATATAGTGACATATTGCAAACCATTTTCAGCATTTATATGGTGCTGAGCACCATCGTGTTAAGGCGCAAGTAGCCTTGTCTGTTATGACCTTAAACTTAGGTTTAAGGTGCAAATGCTCAATAAACACAGTCATCTCTCCATGAAAAGGTATCCTCTCCCTTCTGGTCATAGAGAGAGCACTTCTCCAGTCTGAGAGTCTAATCACAGTTCAACAGAGGAAGGAGATACGGGTAAAAAGACTTCTGTATAACAAACATGCCATGCCAGGCAGTCACTGCTCTACCAATAAGGGAAAAAAATATATAATACGCAAAATGCCTGGGTTTGGTTTGTTTGGTTTTTTTTTTTAAGTACTGTTTTTACCTTGCAATCGCAGTACAGAAAAAGTCAAGCTCAGCTTACATAGCAAATTTTCATACGAAAATGTGAATTTCCATTTTACATTCAGCAAGAAATTTTTGTGAGCCCAGCATAGGTCACCATAAGGCTGTCATACTGGAACACACCAGTGTATCCCCAGTACACGGCTTGTAGCAACTTTCTAAATTGATTTATACAAACATTCTTAGTGCCCATAATTTTGTAATAGACTTTTTAAAATTTGTAATAGAATTTAAATTATGCAGAAGAATGTGAAATTACTGCACTGTGTCAATGTGAAAACCAATTGAGCAACTTCAGAATCACACCAGTTAGAATCACTTGGTTTGGGTCTTTCAAAACAAATTTAGATATATTTTGTTCTTACATAAATAAAATTAATTTTAGTAGTAAGGATGGGAGTACAAAGGACTGGCATATATGACGCAAGTAGAACTTTTTGTTAGTTTTAAATGGTTTTGGGGTGGTTGGTCTGCACTATACTTCTCTGTATATTATATTCATTTGTACACATTTTCAGGGGAAGACTATAGGATTAGCCATACAGAGACCTTTTATGCATCTTTGAACATTATCTTAGTATTTGGTCAGTGTTTGTTCTGAATTTAAAAGTCTGAAATATGGTTGTTACCTCATTCGTTGTGGGAAGTTGTGTCTTATGCATTTTCATTTTACAGCTACCATCATAAATACTAATGCATTTAGTTAAAGTAATTTACAGGGTACCTTTAATTTCTGTCTTAGGGCTGTTTGGTTCTGGAAATACTCATTGCCTTCAGAAAGGGTACCACGTGCACACAAATAATTTTTTTTTAAATAGCCTGCTTATTGCCAAAGATAGGTCTAACAAGGTTAAAATACTCCAAAAAGTTTTGAAGAAATGCATGAAGCCAACTTTTAACTTGTGAAAATAACTTGGATGTCATTATTCAGCACATCATGGACTGTTTACATAACACCCTATATAGCTTAATTTTGAAATGGCACATATAAAAATACCTGAGATTTTTATTTTGGTTTTATTTTTTTGGAAAGAGAAAGAAGTATATTATGGCATTTTTTGAGGTTTGTTTTTAGAAAAAAAATTAAAAGATTGCTGATCAGTTCAGTGCATGAAGCCATTTGCGCATATATTTAAATTTGTTGTTAGTCAGAAAAGCACTGGAGCATTTTCTTAACTTTTAAGCAATTATTTGAATTCTGCCCATAATGTAATGTTTTCCTCTAGTGTGGAAAGTATCAAAATATAAACTTAATGAAGCTGAGTACTAATTGCTTACTCTCATGAACATGCTCAACGAATCCAGCAGAGCTGGCATGTAACTTAAGCACGTCCATTTTGGAATACGGATGTAAAATGCCCAGATGTAATATTATATTAGTATATTCTAAATTATCATTATTAAATATTTATATAGCACCAGAAGAGTTGTACTTCTTTAGACAAACATGTAAGCATGAAGAAATATATATAATGTATTATTAAGATTGTTTGGAGTCCATCTGGTCTTTTATGTCCATGTGTTATATTATCATCTATAAACGCTACTTTTAGAGAATATTAGTATGATTCCAAGACCTCATTCTCAAAAGTGTAGACTTGCCAAAAGTAACATACCTTTTCCAAAAATGCTTTAATACAATATTAATGATTTGCTCACATGGTATGTTTTAAACTTTATGCCACACTCTGTGTGAGTCTCATTTCATATGCTTATAATCAGGTGTTCACCCTGGGAGCTCCTGTGTTGTATTTACTGCATGTTGTTTAACCTTGCTTCTTTATAGGATTTTCTGTGCTGCTCATCCCAGCAGTGTTTCAGTGTAGCGAAATTCTCAGTAATACTCTGGAGCAGGAAGTTTGTATTGCCCATGTTTTCAAACACAACTAAATCGTTGTGAAATCAGGTTTTCAGTCATTTTGGGTGTCCTGCTTGGGACATCTAGAACTTCATTTTTCAGAGTATATGACCAATATTACACCCTTCATGTTCATAGCAGAGCTTCAGTGACTTCAGGGTCAGCTGGCTAGCAGCTATAAGATGTTCAGTTGTGCTTCACGTCACATCAGGACATCCTCTTGCTATCCAAATGATAGGAGTTACCCAATTGTCAAACTTTCTCCCTTCTCCCCTCCCAGAGGACTCTGCCCGTGGGAAGAGGCAGGCACAAGCAGGCAAGGGTGCTGCTCAGGTCCCCTGTCTCCAGTTTAGCAGGTGCCTTACACCTTCCAAAGCAGCCGCTCTACCAGTTTCCTAACTTTCGAAGACTGATTCTGCCAGTGTTTCATGAAGTAGTGCCAGTTTTTAAACAACTGGTGAATGTGGGGCTTGTATGTGTTTGAGTATGTTTTTCTGCATTTATTTGCAAGTCTTAATTTTTCTAAAAAGCAAAGGAATGGACGTATGCCATGTTATACATGAGTGGACCAGACTTGGAGTTAAGTTCACTGTACCCATCTCGGCCATTTGAGATGCTGGAATAGTCAAAAAGAAGATTGCAGAGAAATGGGGTAAATCTTCTCTTGCCAGGAGATTTCTTAGCCTCTGCCTGACAGTAGAATAATGAAATTCAGGAACATTGGTTTCCATCTCAGGCTCTGGGGTGGGAGTGGATTATCAGGTGGGGATGGCGGGCTTCTCCATCATACTCAGCCCTTTCTCCTCTCCTCTCCTCTCCTCTCCTCTCCTCTCCTCTCCTCTCCTCTCCTCTCCTC
>VFFE01007699.1:880402-958878 GCA_008921705.1 Burhinus oedicnemus
CTTCCCTTCCCTTCCCTTCCCTTCCCTTCCCTTCCCTTCCCCCCAACAGCAAACCTTTACTTCTTTTTCCTAGTCTTTCTCTGATCCTCTGCATCCTCGCTTCTCCTTCATACACTCACGGCTATGGGTGCATAATGAAGGAAACTGGAGGTGAACATGACTGACAGACTACCTGCTCTTCATCATAGAGAGCATCCAGTACTGGGAAAGCCCACATCTCACCTGCTTTCTCAGATGGTACATGTTTATAAATGAGTGTCATTTCGTGGGAAGATGAGATATTAATCTTTAACACAATCTGTCATTGTCCCTACCAGAGTTCAAGTCCTTCTTCCATTGCATCTTAGGGAAAGGCACCCAGATTTTTGGGGAGGCATACGGTGCTTTCCTCTGGGTGCAGTCTTGACAAAGCTGAGTAGTTCTGGCTGGAGTTTGTCACAGAGAGAGAGAGAGAGAGAGACAAGTCGCTCACACACTGAGTATGTGTAATTTCAGACTGTGTTATTTGACAAAATCATAACTGAAAAGAGTGGAAATGTCACCAGCAACTTCAGTAATAGGATTGCCAGCCCATCTCTAGTACACTTTTAAATGCTTTAGTGGTGTCTTTATAAAGTAGGGCTACCACCCAGTAAATAAGGTAAACATATGATTGTGTAAATGTGTTGGTTATGCATTAATCCCCATTTAATTTATCAGTGTATTTCCTGTATTTTCTCCTTTTTTATAATGATTGAAATTAATGGGGCTGTTGTTGAGTTTGTCCATGTGTGTAGGAATTGATATGTAAAGTAAAAATCACATTACAAAGCATTATATCTTCTGCTATGCAGATTGCCATATTGCTTTTAGTACTGACTAAGCCTTTGCATTGTAAACAAGTGTCTTTATATTTGCCCTTAGTTGCAACTTTTAGTACTATTCAGGTCCAGAAATGCAGTCTCTGGTATCTGGTAATTTGTACAGCATTACATAAAATGCTGTGAATTGCAATTTTACTTTTTCATAAAACAAGCACTTTTTCTAGCTTAACCAGCCTTTTTTCTGGCTGACATTAGAGTTTCTGCTGCATCTTTCAAATATATATATATTTAATACAGATTTACATGGGTAAATGTTAAATACTTTCATATATATGTGCATCTATGTATATTTATATAACCATATATGTGTATTATGTATTTAACATGCATAATATATATGTGCATATAAGTCCTACATGTATGTACGTTAACTATAGCAGTACACCTTTAACTGTTTGAATAGTACAAAGAAAATTTCCCTGTTTTGTTCTCTCTGGCTAAGTGAATCTCTAATTCTCTCTGTGTAGTGACACAACTTTGTTTCATGCAGACATATTTTAGCAGTTATGGCTGAAGCTAAAACCTCTCAGCAAGGAGAGTATTATTCAAATTCAAAATACTCAAGCGTATTTCAAAACTCTGATGATGTTGTATCTAAGTCGAAGTGGTGTCCTCACTTGACATTACAGCAAACGCATTGGACATTTTTCAGTTTTGTGGACAGTACAAATCCTTTGGACATGTAAAATAGTTTTTGAAGTATATGGCAGACGTAGCTTTCCTAGTCCACCACCTTGCAATTACGTTTCCTAAAAAAACTAAAGGTCATATCTAGTAAGACTGGCATTGTCTTAATGCCATTAGCCCAGCAATTTATAACCAGAGAGTTTCCAGGCACCCAAAATATCTATGTTACATGTCCAGCATTGCCTGTATTGTAATATAACCGAACAGACTAAGGAATTATAGTCTTTTGCGACTGCAGTGAGTACACGTGAAAAAGTTTGAGCTGCTAGTAAAAAGCAAAATGGAGACCATGTTAAAAAAAAGCAACAGCCTAACCCCCAAAACTCAAACAGTAAACTCGGTGTTAGTTTCCTGTTTCACAAGTATATATGGTGAGAGCACTTAACCTAATATATAAACAAGCAAAAAGTGTGTCAGCTCTCCCAGATCATGCATCTCCCCACTCCTAAGTAAATGCAGATGTGCAGGTGTGCTCTCGCTGCAATTTGTTTTCTGTGGCCCAATGAATCCCAAATTCTTTTCTGCATAGTGGCCAACCTTCAGATGTAGGGGAGCACCATATCCTAGCTCACTTCTCCCTGAAATAAGCAACTGCTGGGGTTTGGGGCATTACTGTCGGAAATAAAATTCTGAATAACTCTTGACAGAGTAGACGACTGAACTGTCATGTCTCCTGGTCAGTGCTGTAATCAGTTGGCTGTTGTGTACAAGGAGAGCAGCATCCCTTCTGCTGCTGGCAGAAAGGCACCTGGTTTCCGCTTTTTGAGACAACAGATTCCTGTATTATGTCTAGCCCCAGTCCATGCAGATGTTTTGGAATTCCATAAAACAGTTCAGGCTGTTCTCAGTAAAAGCATCATAGAAAGAATAAATAAAAAAAAATGATTGTTTGATGCATGACTTTTTTTTTTTTTTGTAGCTATTAAAGTGCTACAAGGCATTTGGCAATATTTTCCTTAAAACAATACAAAAAATCCACAATGATGACATGCATGTACAGCTTTTACTTTCTTCCATTAAACATTAGAATCCCTAGCTGGGAAAACTATAATGTAAGGCTTTTACAGCAGGTACTTCATGCTTCTATGATACCTCGGTCTTTCATCCTTTCTGGATTTATTATGATATAGTCAGAAATTTTCAAGGAATCATAAATAAAATTATGTATGTGCAAGTGTGTCATGTATCAGAGTATCTGGTAAGTGAGCATATATATTTATAAAACAATTGTCTAATCTGATCTGATAATAATACAAATCCAACCATCTTCTTGTCTAGCAAGGAAACCAACTATCTACTGCAGCTGAAAATGTAGAGCAAACTATATTTCAGTTAATGCCGTGAATTTGATTTGAGGCTAAATCATGTGAAGTTTTACATTCAGCAGTGCAAAAACTGAGAGATGCTCTCACATAATTTCTGCCAAAAATGGCAGAAATGTCTTGAGCTTGAGAAGCCAGATTTTGATTTGGAGGGGAACTGTGTTTGTTTTTGAAGTGAGTTAATAAAGCTAGATTTCACTATTAGCCTAGTGCTTCCATTTGGGGAATTAAAACACTTGTATCAAATTAAAGTTGCATATCCTTTATCACATGTACCCAGGTTACATTCATAAAACATCCATTTTTACTTACATACCCTGAATGAATCCATGACAATCCCCTGTAGATGATGACAAAATGTATATTTAGATTTGAAGATGTTCTTCTGAGCCACCTCAGCTAATTATAGATGACAACCCATGGCTTGCTCCTTTGTTCTGAAACATCAAGAATGTGTCAAAAAGCTTTCTGAACTCTCTAGAGTCCCAGATGTTGTTATTGCAATAGGTGACTGGAATTAACAAAATACAAAACGTCATTTGCTAAGAGCCTCTTGTGACTTAGGTAGGAAGGCAGCGGTACTGCAAATATGCATATGAATTCTCCACCGGAGTGAACAGAGTTAAGTCAGAGGAATCTCTAAAGGAGTTAAAGAGCTAAGCAGGAAAGAGAAAACACTGCTGGAGAGAAATCATTCTCTCCTAAACAGCTTCACAGGGGTATTATTAAAATGGCTGAGCCCATGTAGGCTAGAAGAAGGGATTCTTCTCAAGGACAGGCTTGGGGTTGGAAGTGACCTAAAATGTCAAAAATGTTAAACCAGACAGGATTATGTGAACACAGAAAAGCTGAGAGAAGGAATAAACAATTCAAGATGTTCCTTCCACCAAAGAGACAGCAAAGACAGCAGATGCAAACTTAAGCTTAGGTAAGCTTTGTAGGAGCTGCATAAATATTCAGCCAGGTTCCTTCTATCTACATCTTTATTGTCACGGTACTGAAGATAACGCATTTAAAGCTGAGTCAGGCCTGCCTAAGTTTGATCACAGCCTGGACCTGCCTGGTACCAGCTGACATAATCACTGCTGTTACCTGAATATAACCTTCATTCTGGTCATAGAGTCCAAAAATTCATTGAATTCCTCAGCATGGCTCAAGGATGGCCACCAGTTAACTAGATACGCACATGGCAACAGTCATGAAAAGGGACAATGTAGCAACTATGTAGGTTGCTGACACATACTCATTTAAAACCTGAATCAAGTTAAACTCTTTTCTAGGCTTTGAAATACATAGTTCGTGTTCCTTGTCTATGTAGAGGTCATGCCAAACCTCTTTTTCTCATTTACAGAGAAACACCTGTTTCTCATTTAAAATAAAATTATTTTACACCACTTTGGCTATGGAAAAAATTCTTCTGATGTTGGAATAGGTTATTTTTACCCACAAGTAAAGCTGTTTGCATTGGTAGAAAGTTTATGCTGGCCATATTAGCCATAAGGCTCATGTCTTTGCCCTTAAGGAGGTCTCTCAGCATGTATTTAAAGGACACATAGGCATCCAATAGTACCAAGAACATTTACTGAATGTTCTGAATGTACAGAATTTACTTACTGAATGTTTTACTATAAAGGAAAGCTTAATTGCTGATGTTAATAAAGAAGTACTTTGATAATGTCTGGGCTGTAAATGACTGAAATTACATTGCTCCAGCTGAAAGGATTTGGTTATTAACTATTGTTATGAAACCAATAAAATAAGAAAAAAATCCAAACTTTTTTCTGTGTAGGTAGAACAACTGTGGTTTCTTTGAGACAACGCTGACTTTTTGATTTTATATTGCAAACAGCAGTATTAGTTGAGCACTGCTTACTAGAATGAAATTATTGCAAAAGTATTTATTTAATTTCCATATATTATGGTATCATATACTACACTAGATAAGAATGCTGAATATAAAGCACGTATACAGTATGTAAACTGAAGATGTTCATATACCTCTGTGTGTGTGTATATATATATATATAGTCCTACTTGCTGGCAACTTTTCTAACAGTACTGCATTAACACGTTAAAAAAGCAAAATGAAGTAAGTATAGGCCCTTGTTTCTGGGTATGCTTCTGAAGGAACACATGTCAAAAGTAGTGCTCATCAATTGGGAATGACTCACAGCCTCTGTTAGTCAGGTCCTACCTGGTTTCCATGAAAAATGAAATGGACATCCAGACAGTAATACTGAAGTAACAGTGTTGGGCTCTGATCCAAATTCCAATTTAAGTTAATAGGAGGATTTCCATTAAATTCAGTAGTCTAAGGATCAGGCCCTTAAGAGTACTGCCTTGTTAAAACATGTCCTCGCTTTACTTTCAATCACATGAATGTTTCTGTTCCAACAGAAGTGGGATTAGAAGAGCCAATGGTAGCCAGAAGGCAGCCACAAGTTAGAAAGGGAATCAAACCCCATGTGTAGGTTTCAACAGCTGTTTGGTTACCCAGATCTGCAGGTGACAGTTCAAAATGCAACTATAGGCTTTTCAACGTGGAAGTAAAATGATAGTCCAAAGGAAGCCAGAATGGCATCACTAGGCTGTTGGGGTTTTCTCCAACACCACTAAATTGATCAGGATGTCTGTACCAAAAATAATTTCTCAGCGGTAGGAGTGGGGTAGATGTTTTGGGGTAAGGGAAAGCCCAAGTGTCACTTTCCTCTAAGGAATTGACATCCTGCCCTGTGCCTGAACTCAGTCTGTAATAAGAAGGATAATTAGTCCGAGGTCAGTTCTCCTTAGGGAAGAATAGCACAACTGTATGAGCACTGCTTAACTCCTTCACCTAATTTAATTCTTTAATTTGGCAAATAAGCACAAGGAGTTTTGGCACATAATAGGGTTGTAGGACATAGATGGGAAAGTTTGCTTTGTTTTAGAATTGGAAGGAAAGGCTTAAGTTTGGTGTAAAGTAGGGGGAAGAACTTGATTCAGCCTTTCCTAAACTTTGTACAAAATGATCAACTATCACCACTTTCTCTAAAGAACATAACTCTTCTGTATCGTCACACATTTCCTTGAAAGTATCATACAAGTAGAATTGTTTTGTGGACTGAGGGTCACACACCAAGACTTTCTAGAAACTATACTTGTTAGTACTTTTAATTAATATAATTATATTCATAATTAAGACAGTTATAATAGCATTTATTTGGTTTTCTTCCTTTCCCTGTTTCTCTTCTACTTTCATTCTCTGGACAGGCTGGAGAGTTGGGCAGAGACAAACCTAATGAAGTCCAACAAGGGCAAGTGTAGGGTACTGCACCTGGGGAGGAATAACCCCATGCACCAGTACAGGTTAGGGGCTGACCTGCTGGAAAGCAGCTCTGTGGAAAGGGACCTGGGAGTCCTGGTGGACAACAGGATGACTGTGAGCCAGCAATGTGCCCTTGTGGCCAAGAAGGCCAATGGCATCCTGGGGTGCATCAAGAGGTGCATGGCAAGCAGGTCGCAGGATGTTATCCTTCCCCTCTACTCTGCCCTGGTGAGGCTGCATCTGGAGTACTGTGTCCAGTTCTGGGCTCCCCGCTTCAAGAAGGACAGGGAACTGCTGGAGAGGGTACAGCAGAGGGCTACAAAGATGATTTGGGGACTGGAACATCTTTCTTATGGGGAAAGGCTGAGGGGATTGGGTCTTTTTAGTCTGGAGAAGACTGAGGGGGGATCTCATCAATGCTTATAAATACTTAAAGGGAGGGTGCCAGGAGGATGGAGACAGTACAGCAGAGGGCTACAAAGATGATTCGGGGACTGGAACATCTTTCTTATGGGGAAAAGCTGAGGGACTTGGGTCTTTTTAGTCTGGAGAAGACTGAGGGGGGACCTTATCAATGCTTATAAATACTTAAAGGGAGGGTGCCAGTAGGATGGCACCAGTCTTTTTGCAGTGGTGCCCAGTGATAGGACAAGAGGTAGTGGGCACAAACTTGTCCATAGGAAGTTCCATCTAAACATGAGGAGGAACTTCTTTCCTTTGAGGGTGGCAGAGCACTGGAACAGGCTGCCCAGAGAGGTGGTGGAATCTCCGACTCTGGAGACATTCAAAACCCACCTGGATGCCATCCTGTGCAACCTGCTGTAGGTGACCCTGCTCTGGCAGGGGGTTTGGACTAGATGATCTCCAGAGGTCCCTTCCAATTCCTGTGATCCTGTGATTCTTTCTGTTGGGCTTTCAAAATGTTCTTCCCTCTTTTTCTTCATGTTTCAGTAAAAAAATAGATTGTTGTAGAAAAAAATAAAAGGTGATTTTGTGTTGTGCCTAAAGGGCAGTCATACTTTTTCTGTAGCATTCCATTGCCTTGGCCTACCTACCTTGTTTTCACCTTCTGTTTTTGGTGTGGTTTTTTTTTTTTTTTAATTTAGGCAATAGAATTAGATGATGATGTGAGATGGAAAGGCAGGTCCATAAGAAACCCTGCTCCTATTAAGAACTTGAAAGATTTAGAGTAAGGCTTTGAGCTGAACTCAAGAACAAGTAGAAGCCGCTCAAAGAGCATAAAGGACTGTCAAGAAAAGCTAGTTCATGGTCCTGGAGTACATTTGCTAATGTATGTTTACAGTACCAATTCCTACCATTAATTAAATATAATATTCTGTCACCCTCTAGTGGTGGGTATACAATACCATAGTTCTGATAGTAATGATAAAATATTTTCTCATTGCATGTCTGGTAGAAGACATTATCGCATGTAAGAGAAACTACACTTCAATGTTTGATGGCCTGTATCTACAGATTTTTAGTTTTGGTCTCCACTGCATATATCTGTAAATGAATTGTATCCTATAACTTCATGCCAAAAAATGGAGATGTAAATTGTCTTTGTTGTCTTTAGGCAGATTAATTAACTAAAGAGGTGGGAGTTTTAAAATTATTTCTCTACTTTCTGTTCTCCTTGGATAAGGCAACAGCAAATTGACTGAATTCCAGCCTGCAAAGTTAGGGAACATGACTGTACACTTGAGACTCATGTTGGCTAATCAAATCCCTTCTTTCTTAATTCCTAGTATTACCCGTAATAAAAGTCCTTGTCTAAGACTGTCTGATGCTGTACTGGACACGTGCAATGCCCATTCAAGTCTGTGAAAACAGTAATTGTGCCCGAAATCATAATGACCTATGTATCATGTACACTTCTTGGTATATTTGACAGTAAAATGACATAACAAAGCCAAAATATTTGACATCACCTATTCCATTAGCTTCAGCAATACTTACGAAATCTGGGTTTCTGACCCAGCCTTCGAAAAAGCTGAAAGTGCAGTATGCTGGAGAATAGCATTTAATGAGTTCATTTATCAAGATTCCCAGTAACTGGTAATATTGATGTGTTTTACACTGATATTGGACAATTTGGCTTCAGATCACATATGATTTAAAGCGTCCTAAGTAACAGCAAAATACTTGGTTTGAAACTGAAGTGTTGTGCTTTTCATTGGATCAGGAGGTAGTGAAACATACAGAAAGCTTATGGATAGCCTCCGACAGCTGGAGCAGTCCCTTTTGGTCACTTTGCAGACACTCTTCTCGGAGGTAAAGTGAGTGTTATTCATCTCTGGCCTGAGACTGTACAATTCTTCTTAACATAATTTGGTATTTCAAGTTTTAAATGATACTAAGCATCTGATATCTCTGTAATTTTGTCAGTATGGGCCATGCATTCACTGCCTATGCGTGAACTCAGAATTACCCAATAATTAAATTGGTTCACTGTGTCTTGGTTAAAGAGGTGTATGGTAGCATCTTTGTAGTCACAAATGAAATATAAGTATGTATCAGTATGCCGCAAAGGCTTTTTGATACCTCCTCACACAGAGGAATTGTTTAACCGATCTACCCTTAGACACTTGAGGAGCAATTATCGCTGCTTGGACCAGATAGAGCCTTCCAGCTACATCATGGAAAGGCAAGGTGCTTTCATGAGGGAAACGATGCATTCAGTAAAACCTCAAGCTTCTCAAGAAAGAACACAGCATAGACCTCCTGTAATGTGTAAAGAGCCTGGGACACACAACAGAAGTGTCCTGACCATGCTGCAAACCTTCTTCTGAATCTCTGAAATTTCAGCAAACTTGCCAATCTTTGCTCCCACACTCACAAGAGTGTCCTACAAAAAAAAGTGGGAAGAGAGGGGATAAATATTTCTCATGTCGTCATGAACTTTAGTTCAGTGTTTTAAAAATAGTACCAAAAACCTGGCAGATTTTGCACCTACTTTCAGGTTTTATCGTTTACTATCTGTGGGGTTTTTATGTCTGTATCTAAATCTTGCAAACATGCAAATAATACATATTACACACGTGTATGTCCACATGTGAGCAGAGCCAGGCAGATCCACAGAGGCAGAGATTTCCATTCATTTTATCATATTCATTTAATTTCCCTTAGTTTACTGGAGAAAACAAGGTTTTTTGCTAATGGTACTGCCGTTACACTTAGGGAAAATGAAGTTATCTTTCTCATCTTTATCATCGCATATAATGAAGCAATTTCAGTAATGTGTGTGTTAGCGGATTGTTGGTGATGGTACATCCTTCAGAAAGAATACAAATAGACTTCACTGACCCTGGAGTGCTGAGAGTAACATGAAACTTACTCTGACTTGTAAACTGAGCAAACATGACATGGAGGTCACAGAATAAGGGCATATATGCATCTTTCAGCCCTTGTTTTGACAAAGTGACTTCTTTCTCCAGAGGGACATTTCTGCCATTTTTTTCCAGCATGTTTCACCTTTCACTGGCTATTAATCCCAGTATGACTTAACTGCAAATTATAATTCCCACCTATAGCTCGTGGGAGTTAATTCTTAAATTTTTTTCATCATTTATTTGAGCACACAGAGTTAGCACTCAGAAGATCTAAGAAAATAATGGTATGGAAAACAACTTAATAAATTGAGTTTAAATCAAATATAACATTATAAATATTGGAACAAATAGTATTATGAAAATTCACATTCATTATTGGAAATTTTTAATTGCTAGCAGCTTTAGGAAATCGGGGTAGACCATAACATTTTTGAAAATCCGTGCGTTTTCTGATATTCCATGCAGTATTCATCCAGCTTTAGTAAGATAGCTTCCCTGTGTGTGATGCAGTCTAACGTTTATATAGACATCAGTTTTAAGCAGAATTTTCAGAACTTTATGAACTGGATTAACAAAGGAAGTTTTGCTAAAAGTTAAATTATTCAGAATATTCTTAGTTTTCTGAATGCACGGCTCATGAAACATGTTTGATACAGGCATGGATAGCATCCCAGCACAGAATACTTCAAAATAAAGGTATCCGCACAGCAGCTAGCGTATTTATTCAATGCAGTAGAACAACTGTGGATCAGGCTTAGCCACTTCATCATATTAGCTAACTGATAAAGCACTATTAGCAATTATCAATGTGTATGGTAAAGGACACTGAAATTCTTATCCCTGCTTTGGAGACAGGAAAGTGAGACATGTCAAAGATCACTGCAGACTTTTGCTGGAACCTACCCTCCTGAATTTATTTTCAACTAGGCCATCAGATTTAATGACAATAGTAGTGGCTGCTTATGTGAACAAATGTGACAGGCTTGGTTGTCTTTGTTGTGTAGGTTATTAGGTCAGTGATGCCAGCTCCAAGTTTGGAAAAAGCAAAATTTCAGGCTAGACCAGGAGGCAGAGGGGCTAAATTGTCTTTTTACAATGCTGAAGAGAAATGTGTGAGGTAAAAGGGATTAATTATTTTTCTAGTGTAATAACTAAACTCCACGTCAAGGACAATTTGATGGTCAGATAAGCATTTTCCCATGGTGAGACTCGTGAATAGACTTCAGGGGGGAGAACAGCAGCTTTTTGTAGCTTCTAAGTATTGTCTGGTTTTTGTTTTTCTCAACAGAGCTACAGTGAACCTGTTGATGTTAAAGCCTCCCCGCAACCTCAGATGATGAATTCAAAGCAGTCGGTGTTTCACGGGCCTGCCCAGGCTCACTCTGCACTGTACCTCAGTTCCCACTACCACCAACAACCAGGAATGAATCCTCACATCACTGCCATGCATGCCAATATTCCCAGGAACATAGCGCCCAAGCCCAACAACCAAATGCCAGTGACTGTTTCCATAGCAAATATGGCTGTGTCCCCACCACCGCCTCTTCAGATCAGTCCCCCTCTGCACCAACATCTCAACATCCAGCAACACCAGCCAATTTCAATGCAGCAGTCCATTGGAAACCAGCTACCGATGCAGGTCCAGTCTGCTTTACATTCACCTACAATGCAGCAAGTAAGTTTGAGCTTTTCAGTTGGCTGGGGAAATGGGGTTTTTGAGGAAAAAAAAGTCATCCAGAAGTTGACATAGTGAGGGAGATTTAGGGCCATGGATTAGCTTTAATTTTGCAGAGTTCCAAAACCAAGGTAGTATAGTCTGAGGGCTTAGTCTTTCAAGGGCAAGAACAAATGAATGAGTTTACCTAGATGCTGGGGAACTTCAGTGGAACTGTTTGTGCTAGCAATGACGTTCATCACGTTCTTCTGAACGCTAGCCCTGTCACCCCTCCCAAATTCAGGAGGCATCCTTTAAATAGAAGTGTGTCTCCACAGACCCATCTGCAAATCTGGGAGTACCCTGAAAGATGAGTGACATATTACTGTCTTCGGAAGGCATATTTTATGAACAAAAGGCAGGCATGTCTAGAAAAATACATGATTGTAGCTTGTGCTGTTATCCTTGTGCTGTGACGTGGAACAGTCAGAGGGAACATGAAGCAACACAGGTTGTATTAAACATGCTAGATTAAATGAACATAAGTATGTTTATGCTGCATTTGTAACCTCATTTTACTAGCTAGACATATCTTTTTTTACTGGAAATAAGTGGGCTGTCCCCAGTATCCCACTATAGTGGCTTTTTTTTTTTTTTTTAATAATCTCAGTGTTTTATGTCATTGATTCTCAATGCATTTCCTAGGAGTTGTGCATGAATGCAGGCCATCCATAGTATTGTGACTTTTGGGCCCAGGCCTATGGAGGGTTAGAGCAGATTAACTCTGCTGATTTCATGAGAGAAAACTTCTTTTTGTATTGGATGAGATCTGACTATCAATAATAAGATCTTGCTTTACAAAGAGGCATTAGAATGAAAATTTTTTGGATGGAGTTGCAAAAATCTACAAAATTTGTATACACAAAACTTGTCAGTTCTGGTTTGTAATACATAGTCATGAACTTACTGCATGTTTTGAATATCTCTATAAATTCACCTTTGCTAACAAGGCATTTGCATTTTCTTTCCAAGCCGGAAACATTTCATCTCAAGATTGGTCTTTAGAGATGGGAATACCTGAACACAAAACATAGCTTCTAGCTGGGAGAACAATTTAACAGGGAAACAAATTTTCCAAAACAGGCCAAAAAAAAAGAGTTGAAAGCAATCTGGACTGATAAATTTCGTTGTTCAGAAGGTAGACCAAGGTGTGCTCAGGATGATCTGGATTTTTTCAGAGACTTTGATCTTAGTCTCAAGAGTGATTTGGAGTAATCAGACAGGAAGGAAAATTTGTAAAGTGTTTATGACTTTTTCCTAGTCCAGTTTATTTTTCATGATCAGAGTAAACAGACTCAACAGACTTAGGACTACACAAATGTGGAGTCTTTTACTGTTACATATTCCTGAAAGTTTTCCTATTAGTTAGAAACACAGTGTCCTGGTGTTAGAGTCCTGGGAAAGCCCATGCTCAAGTCTCAGAGAATCTCGGGCAGCTAGAATTAGCTAGGGGAAGTCCTAGACAGATGAGCCAGGAGGGTCTGTCTGGAGATTCTAAGCCTGATGCAATCCTAAAGGCTCAGGGCAATGAGAGACAAAGCAATGGACAGAGACTCAATGCAATAGCCTGATTCATTTACCAAACATTAGAAACTACATCTGTGACAGCAGCCTGTTGAGATTGTATAGTTATATTTCAGCAAGTTTTTATTTCAGAGTGATTCAGTCTTCCAAGTTCAGATGGTTCACCTAGTGTCATTTGTACATTACTTGTCCAATGCAGAGCTACAGAAGATCAAACCCCTTATGTCTTTTCCAGAATCATTGATAGGTGTAATTTACTGAACAGATTTGAAAATCTGGCTTTATTTATTGAATTAATAGTACAGTAGGGGCTAGCAAAAGATGTAATACGGATGTTAGATACTTACATACGTATACATACATCATCATTACATAACACTTACGTGTTATTCCAGATGGTTAAATACTACAAAAGACAATATGAATCTTCTAATGTTTTATTTTACCAAGTTGCACACTTGTAGCATATGGTGTGCACGTCAATGGGTTGAGAGTACTTTCACTCATCTGTGAGATGCGTGGCATGCAGCTGAATTATTTCTAGCTTGAGAGAAAACACAGGGCACTAGGTTGTAGAAAACAGGTGTCTAGAAGTCAATATGTAGACCTGTACCATGATGAGTCTTTTGCTTTACTAAGTACAAGTCCAGTAAAGTAAAAAATTCTGTACCTCTGTGTTCCTGCTCTCCATTGTTAAACCCATGAAGGGTTAGCTTAAATACTTTTTACCAACTCAGTCAGAAGGGCTGATGCTTATAATGAAGATACCCTGGTGAGATATTTCTGAGCTTCACTCAAGGTGATAGGTGCTTATTACCTGTTGAAATGCTACACTGCCAATCTTAACTACATTTCTCTTTAAGCACCATGGAACATCTACAGGCCAGTTTATATTTCTTACACTTCTACTTTTGTTTCAAAGTAATGCAGCTTTTGAACTCTGGAAAATCTATGTATTTCACTTTAGAATATTTGTAATTTTTGATTTATTTACTTTTTTTTAGCTTACACAGTTTGTGAATTGAGTTTAAATATAGAATCCATTTCCTTTAAAGGGTGATATTGGCAAAGACAAAGCAAAAAATATGTTAAATTTTAGGGCAACAGATGTACTAACACCACCATGATTTGCCATGCCAGAGCAGAACAGTGGTAACCTGACTAGCGTCTTAGGTATGACTCTTTCTAGTCGTACTCAAGGAACATTAGAAAACACTATCCCCAGAATTTCATACTACATTATAGCACAGAGGACAGGTTGGCCACCAGGAGAGCAGGAAGTCAAGAAACTACAACCTGAAAGTAAAGGCCGCCTTCTCACTCAGTTGTCAAAGGACTGTGCTCTTCCCTCTGCTCAAAACTGAGCAAACACTCTGCTGATAACAGAACATGTTAAAGATGAAAAGACATATTGAGAAAAAAGCAAGCCCTCCAAACAATGACAGCAGCACAGAGTCAACGGCAATGAGGACAAAGAAGAGGCGTAGCACCACACTGTATGTCCGGCCCGTGGTGAGGAGGGAAGGAGGATTCTGGATGTGAGGTTCAGTCCCCAGCAGCATGGCGCAGACCACTCCGCCCCACAAAAAGACAGCCAAGAAGAATGGGAGAGTGTGTAGTCTGATAAGGCAGAAGCGATAGTTGCATTTAATTCAACTTTTTTCAGTTCTTCTTCCATCGGCTGTTTGATTTCTTCCATGCTAAAGGTGTGGCTACCCTAAGCCTTTTCCAAAGACTCCAGCATGCATGTAAGCAGTGAGAACAGAAACTACTTAACGTCCCGCTCCCTACAGCATGACTTGCCACAGGGGAAATTTTCCTTTTTGGAAACCTCACTGCTGCTCATACAGTCAATGGTAGCAGGCTCTGGGAATGCCTGCCGTCTACAGATCCCCTGCTTCAACACTGTGGCTCTGGGAGATTTGGTCACTCGTTTTCTCCAGGAGAGGGAGGGCGGTTTCTTATCAAAGTCTGGCTTGTAGTATACCTGAAGGAATGCCAGCTCCAAGAAAACTCGCATAAAGATCCAGACCTCAGTCCTGGCAGACACAGTTCTCTGAAACCACTCTGCGTGAAATCCACAAACTCTTCTTCTGTATGTAACTTTGAGGAGGGACAGATAAGAAGTGCTGACCTGGGGAGAGAGTTCTGCCCCCACTTCTGCCAGGACAATGAGCTGATCTTCATCAGCTCCGCAGGGAACAGCACGTTCTCCTCCACTTCCAGCAGCCCTTGCCTGCACGTTTGCAGCTGCCAAGCCAAGAGAGGCTGCCAGCTGGAGAAGGGCAGTCTCCTTCAGGAGTCCACAAAAACTACAGAACATCAAGAAGATCAGAAGTGTTGGTAGCCAAAACTCTTCAGTGACTGCACAATTTCTGTTATTTTTAAAATCAGTTAATTCTGTGGAGTATGCAGCTGATGCAGTGCATCCAAATTGTTCTGAAATGCACGAGGCAAAGTAAAATTTAGGTATTAGCATTTTGGTCATATGCCTAGTATTAGTAAATATTTGTTAATTTCCTTTAAGCATTCTTCTCTAGTTTGAGTTATCTAAATATTTTTGTAACTTCTGCAAAGTAGACTATTTTGTCTCTATTCCTTTCTGTTCCAAAACAGTTAATGAATAAATTAAATAATGGGCACTACTGTAGACATTTGGGGTGCTCATTTACACTGTTAATCCTTTACGCTGTAAAAAATGACCATTTAGTTCTTAGACTTAGATTTAAATTAGATCCTGATTTTGATGATATTTAACTTCTAATTCTGAAATATACTGTATTTTTCTTAAATATTATTAACAGGACCCATGTTAAAGTTTTACTTTGTTAAAGTCTAAATCCCCTGTGCAGCAGTTTTTCTTTCATCCACTTTTGACGCACAGGAAGAATCACAGTAGGTTAGAAGTGTGCGATTTTTCTTTCATTAAATGCTCATGTGAGCATCTTATCACTGTATTATAACTGATAGAGAGTCGCTTCTCTCAAGTCTGTTTCTTAGGTTTGACATGATTTTTAATTTTTACTTAGTTGGGATCAGGTGATCTGAATCTTAACCCTTGTCATTCAAATCGGCACGATATCTCCAAAGTTCAGGCTAAAAAGGCGTCTGAAGCTGCAACCTGTTTTCTCTTGCAAAGTCATTCTTTCCGTTCTCTACTCAGACATTTGTGCTTCTTTCCGAGTACATCCCCCTCTGCAGCCTGTTGTACTGTGCTGCTTTGTGTGGAGGGTCATGAGACCAAGGATTCGCTCCCTCCCAAATGCTCCCAGTCCTTGTTAAGGAACCCTTTTAAGTAGCCTTACTGGAAGCATCTCCTTCCCTGCTTAAAATCCTTCACCCAAGCACTGGGTGGGATGGTGAGCCCCATTACAATCTCTGTCCCACTTTGTTTCACAGGTAGAGCAAGCAAAACTAGATTCTTCATGTCTAATAACCATGGCTGCAAGTGTATGCATAACAAAGAAGCAGAAGATTAATGTATGTCACTTTTTTTTTCTTTCTTTTTTAAATAATAACTCATTTCAGTCTACTTTTAGGTATTTCTTTTCCTTTAGAAAATAAATGTACACAGCAAGATGATTGCATAGCCTGCCAAAAATAATAGCCTCATTTTTTTTGGTATATATTATATACAGTAAACTCATGGACCTGCTGT
Organism: Burhinus oedicnemus; assembly: GCA_008921705.1. Taxonomy (NCBI): domain Eukaryota; kingdom Metazoa; phylum Chordata; class Aves; order Charadriiformes; family Burhinidae; genus Burhinus; species Burhinus oedicnemus. The sequence goes on from VFFE01007699.1 coordinate 896,807, forward strand.
ATTTGTCCAGATTTCTTCCTCTTTTTTGTTAAGCTTTGTCTTCGAATGAGGTCAAGAGAAAAAAAAAATCATTAATATCTGTCAAGTTCCTTTATAACCTTAAGGAAAAATCTTTGTATGATATCACACAGACAGATTTTCAATTTCCTTGTGTAATAAACAGATGCTTTAGGATTTGGATGTAATTTAAAGGTTTAAAATATCACATTGAGATTGATGAATAAATCAGTTGTGAAGACAAAAACATTGATGCCTGTTGAAAATACCTCTCCAGACAGGCAGGAAATGAAATTAGTTCCCAGTAAAGTGTGGAGATGAGGATCACTGTTTAGTTCTGCTGCAGGCCTTTTAGGACTTGCTACAGTGGCACAACGAAACTGCTAGTGCTACAGAAATCTAATTAAAGAGCAAATGTCCCTCCTGACATCGAATTAATCTTTATCAAGTTCCCTATTTTTATTTCAATCTGGAACAAGAAAATGAAATTTAAAATTCTAGACATGTTGCAAAACAGTTGGTGATTTTCTCTTGAGCATTACAATGCAAAAACATTCAGCATTGTTTAATTAGACCTCGAAGCACTCATTTTCTGAGCACTTTTTATTTCATCATTGTTTGTTAAGGGCTTACATAAATAATACACAAATATTTACTACAAGCCTGGTACAAGGCTGTCTCCCTCTGTTGTATGGATCTGTATTTCCAGAGCTTTTTCTGTTGATGAAAAAGCTGAAGTAATTATTGTTTAAATTTTAAACATCACCATACTTTATCAGTCTGTCCTATTGAGTGCAGGTTTCTTAAGTTACTTTCCCTTAACAAGAACGCTTTCCAACACCCGCATCACTGGTATTCCAGGAGCTCTCAGCCCCAGTGGGACCACTGAGCTGCAGCAGCTCAGCTGCTTCTGGAGCTGGAGCCTGGCTCAGATACCTCTGCGCTGTGTTAAAACTCATCACGTGAGCATGTCCTAAGAAACAGGCCCCGATCCCAGGCACTTACAAACTAAACAGACTTGCCAGGTTCAAGATGAAAGTGTCGTTACCCCTTATTTTGCAGATAGAAGAATTAAGTTGGGATCCGTGGTCCCAACCTTGACATGAGAGGTACCAATTCAGTCCAAGCGCAAATGCACGCATGCTTCCCTGGAAGGCAGCCAAAGCAATTTGGCTGTGGTCACATAGAAAACCTGAGAAAATGTGAGAATAAGTCCCCACCCAGATCCAAGCTTGCATTTAAACCACAGGACCATCCTCCCATATCTGAGCTAGGTATTTGTCCTAAGTCCAGGAGAAATGGAACGAATATTGCACTGATGGTCTCTTCCTCTGATTTGGGGAATTGTCCCTTCTTGCCTCGTGAGTACTTGAGTCTCTGTGCCTGCTCACTTGCATGCTTTGCTGCAGCACTGCTGGAGCTACTGGCCCCATACAGTGTTTTTCTTGTATAGATGATTGTTTCATGAAGACTGATAAGAGATTGCTCAGGGGCTTTGCTACCAAAGGTAAACCTGAGTGCCTGAGGGTAGGATGTGTTTCTGGGGTTAGTTTCCTCTTACTGCTAAATTAGGAAGGCCTTATAGGTGATGTTTTGTGTAAAAATGATGACAGTGATATACAAGACCAATTTTTCTGCCTTCTAATTACACAAAACTCCAAGTCATTGGGAAGTCGGCTCAATTACAGTTTCCTTTGGATTTGTTGCAGGCATGGAGGTTGTTTATGCAGCCTGATGTACAAGTTTAGAGCCTGGTGAAAAGGCTGGGTACAGAGCACGGGGGTTACAGTCCCCATGGGTGGGTTTTATGTTAACTTATTAGCAGGGCAGTATATGTTACATGGCAACTAGATACTGAATTCAGCTCGTGAACTTGCCCACTACTAATGGTCTGTTTCTTGGGGTCATCAGGGACAAAGTGAGGCTTCAGAGACCATTTAAGGTACTGAGGTGTGACTTGGGGTATTCTCCATATGGAAGAGATTATGGAAGAATGTTGCAGTCATTTACAGTCTAAGCGAAAATCCGTGGTCAGGATGAGTGGAGTGAGGAAACGGTGTATAAAAGGGGCACGGCAGGGTAGAACACCCATGGGACCTCCGGGGAAGAGCCAGAGTACAACACACCAAGAAAGAAGGATGTGAAGAAAGAAGTGGCATGTTATATTTGAAGGAAGATCATTTCTGGGGATGGAGGGGGCCAGGCAGAACCTGAGAATACTCATTTATCTTGATTAAAGGTAGCACGGCTGAGTTGTTAAACCTGCAGAAAAAACCCAGCTCTTCTCAAAATTCCTGTCTTAATGAAGGCTGTGTATATGGAGCGATCACACATAATCCACTAGAATTTAAAACTAAAAACTATGAGCTTTAATCCTTTCTATTCTTTACGTGGACTTTGGCCAGAGGGAGTGGATTTTCAAACTAGGTATCTTGGTTCAAGTTCAGTTTCTGATTTTGCAGCTACACATCCAGTTAACTTGAGTGGAAATAGTGTGCCCTTGCCCCAAGAAGGAGTTTGGTCTGCTTTTTTTCAGCAAACATCAATTGCTTTTGTACAGCATTCCCATACTTTTACCCAATGTAGTTCTTCTAACTTTACAGGAACATGATGTACATTTATACAGGGTGAACCAGATACACTAGCCTTGAAATTTCAATTGTTCTCCTGGTTTTGAAACACAGCATTTAAACATCCTTGTATATCAAAAGAGCTAAAAATTATTATGACTTTTCATATGACAGATATTGCAGGGAGCAGGTTAGATGTCTCTTTGTAACTTCCACTTTTTTTTTCTCGTCTTCTTAGTTTCAAAAGGCAACTTATTCTGTGCTACTTTCACTACATTAGTCCAACAACTGTTAAAAAGCTTTGGTTGAATTTCTGTTTAGTTGAGAGAGAAGTACAAATAAAAGAAGCAGCAGATGGTCCCTTTGTGACTGAATGAAGAAAAAGGGTTTTGAGAACAATATGTGAATAGGTGTAGTCTAATAAAACAGTCAGCCACCTGCTGCCTACATCCTTCAAAAAGATTCTGTTGCATATTCTGGGAATTAACGACTTGTGTGTGTCCTGACGTTTAATCTAAATGGAAGCTCTAAGGAGCAAACAGACCTTTTTGCCCCAGTGTCGATTGAGTTGTTCTCTCAGTTTTGAATTGTTTCTGCTCTGTCCCTTTTAGTTCCATCCTGTGACTGTATAATAGTTAACAACGTTTTGGCAGTGTTTCATTTCTCAAACCAAAGAAAGATTTTAAAACTTAGAAAGCACCTACGCATTTTTTAAGTTTGTTAACCTAAATTACAGCTGGAAAAGAACTATTCTGCCATTTCACAGTACACACCGTCTGGTTTTGTTAAACGCACCCAACCCGTTGCTTCATTTCTGTATGTAGTAATGTACTTGCTCTCTCCTCTAGGGATTTACTCTTCAGCCAGATTATCAGAATATCATCAATCCAACATCAACAGCTGCACAAGTTGTTACCCAAGCAATGGAGTATGTTCGTTCAGGGTGCAGAAATCCTCCAGCACAGACTGTGGACTGGAATAATGACTACTGCAGTAATGGGTAAGCAGCCAGTGAATGCCACCTTGTGTTGAGCAACATTCATGACACAAGTATCTGATAGAGAATTTGGAAACAGCTTTGTTGCCTGTTTCCCTACAGTATTTCAGAAGTGCATCTGTGATGGCATTGTATTTATTCTGCAGTTAGACTGGTGTGGGAGAACAAGTTTTCAGTACATACATTCATTAGACATTGTTGTCACTTTATCACAGCACATACACTTTGGTCTTAGAGAACTTCCATTCGTTAGAAAATCAGAACTGAAATCTTAGGGAGAAGCTGTAGGAAAGAAGTGTTAAGATCACTATCGCCTACTTACGAGGCAAATGGCAAACTGTTTTCTCTGAATACTGCATTGCTGAGGAGAGCTTGCTGTCATAGGAGACAACTAGTTTGGGTCATGCAAACCCACATCAGTGAGATACAGGGGTGATGCATGGGATACAAGATATGTGGAAGGGAATGGTGTGAAGATCACATGACTGTAACCAGAAACAAAACACCATACCTGTAGGAGCTCTGTGCCCCTACTGTAAGGTTGGTAGCCCCTTCAAACCCTCAACTCCTCTGCAGCATGGTTTTCGAGCAGCCACGTTCCTGTCCCAGGAACTGCCTGGAAACGTTTAAGACTCTGAACAGAAGGTATCTTTTGAGTTTTAAATTATAGATACCGTGCCTTGTGAACGTGCCCACCAGCCTGACCTCCCCTTCACCTTGGCATGAATCCCCAAGGCAAAGGCAGATAAAAGCTCTTAGTTTCTACCAAAGTGTCAAATCCAGCCCAGACAAATGAACACAAAGCAGAACTAAAGACCAGTTTCACCCATTACATTTACTCAAACAGAGAATTTCACTTGCATTATTTTTTTAAAGTGTTTCTGGAACTCAAACTAGAACCAAACAAAAATCTTTTTCTGGTTACTAGTTCAGAATAACACTTTGACTAAAACCTGCTGACGCTGAGGCAAATTTTAACTAGTCTGCACAGCAGCATCACTTTCCCCCATACCTGTCTGTTGCCCCATGACTTGCCCCCTTGTTCAGCAGAACAGTCTCACTTCTGTGCTGTAGCACCATAATGTCTTGATCTGTGCTGCAGGCCCTTCAGCCAACAGACTTTTATACCCATTTAAACTGAGCTCTGAATAGACTGTCCTCTGTCAGATGGGCCATAGCCACCTGTGGCTTTGACCCCCGGTCTCTTCTGAAAAAAGCCATGTGCAATGATTGACAGCAGTGCCCTCTAGGTGCCCACTGGGCATAACTTTCCATCAGCAGAAGCTTTCTCTGAGCAGACCCTGTATATACCCTGTAGATATGCCTTTGTGAATCTATGGGCATGGACTTAACCTATCTTAACTTTAGCATTGGCATAAATTGCCAGTGCAGCGTAGTTTGCTCTGTGCTGCTCCCAGACTCCAAACCAAGCAAGCTGTAAAGCTGTGGAAGAGCAGAACTGATGCCCGGGTTTTGGCAAGCAAGCAGGAGATTGAGAGTAAAGCCTCTCTCCCAGAAAAACTCTGCAGTGTGAACCAAGCCCCATCAATGATGCTTCTTCTGCTTTAAATGATATATATTTTTTCCGACTTCCATAGTTGCGAATTAGAAACTCGTAAATGAGTCCTTTTTGCTCTGAACTGGTATGCTTCAGTTGAAGCTAAAACCCAGCAATGACTGAATGTAAAAGTGTGTTAGACACAGTGCATTGGTGGAAGGTCTCCTGTAGAGCCTGGTCTCCAGTACAGAGTTGTTCTAGTCAGCTCTGCCAGAAGCGTCTGGTGTTCCCTTGCGTGTGCTTACCTGAATCTGCCAACCCAACGTGTTTTGGCTATGCCGGTACTAGTAAATAAAATAAGCCAGAGATATCAGTGGCTGGCACCCGTGTTCATGTAACTAAACTCTCCTCCCCTCCAAGGAAAGTGGCCACATCACATCGGGTGTTTATGGAGTATCATCTGAGACCTGTGCTAAACCCTCAGCTGTGCTTATGCGACTTCTGAGAGAGGGATAATCAGTGCTACCAACCCGGTAGCGCAGGTGATCCCAAACCAGTGCTTAAGCCCATGTGCCAGTCCTCTTTAGTTTAGAGTGAGATGTAGTCTCTGGGTTGCTACATGCCACTATGGCATGAGAATTTTTCTTATTATTACCATGGTAATGCAGTCATACTTCAGTGATATACTTGGAATTAATGACATGCAGTAGGGTTGTGGGGGTTTTTTTGGAAGAATAGGACTAAATATTTGACAAATTTATAAAAAATCACATTTGTTCTTTTTCTCTTTGAACAGGGGCATGCAGAGGGACAAAGCACTCTACCTTACCTGAAAATCTGAAACACCTCTCCTTTCCACTGAGGAATGCAGGGAAGTCTTTTCATCATGGATTGCTTTATGCAGTCAAGGCAGTTCTGCATTTTGTTAGGAAATACAAGTTGCTAAGCACTTAGGACTATTTGAGCTTGTGGGTCACCCACTCTGGAAAAAATAGTCTTGCTTCTTTCTTTTTCTTTTTTATTCCCCCCCCCCCCCATTTTTTCTCTTTCTTTCTCCTTTCCACTCCCACCCCGAGATCCTTTAACGGACATTGCTTTTCTTCTTCCCTGAAGGAAACTTGGACCATTCAGATTTTATGTTGGTTTTTGCTGTGAAGTGCTGCGATAGTAACTGCCTTAGCAACTGTAGATGTCTCGGATAAAAGTCCTGGATTTTCCATTGGTTTTTCATAATGGGTGTTTATATGAAACTACTAAAGACTTTTTAAATGGCTTGATGTAGCAGTCATAGCAAGTTTGTAAATAGCATCTATGTTACACTCTCCTAGAGTATAAAATGTGAATGTTTTTGTAGCTAATTGTAATTGAAACTGGCTCATTCCAGTTTATTGATTTCACAATAAGGGTTAAATTGGCAAACATTCATATTTTTACTTCATTTTTAAACAACTGACTAATAGTTCTATATTTTCAAAGTATTTGGAGAAAAAAAGAAAAATATTCCCAAATGATATTAATTAAAAATATTGGCTTTGTCTCATGAAATAAACACAAAAAACTAGGAAAAAACCTAATGTTGATAAAGAGCAAACACATTTATTTTGTACTGCCTAAAAAATGCTTCTTTTTTTTAAAGAAAATCACTTTATGTGTACTGGTTAGTAAATGTCATTTAAGTCCTTTTATGTATAAAACTGCCAAATGCTTACCTGATATTTTATTAGATGCAGAAACAGATTGGAGACAGCTAAATTATAACCTTTACATATGGCTATGTATTATTGTTTCTTCATACTGTGTCTGTATTTAATCTTTTTTATGGAACCTGTTGCGCCTATTTATGAAATAATAAATATAGGTGTTTGTAAGTAAATTTGTTAGCATTTTAAAGAGGTTTCTTTGATGCTTTAACTTTTGCTGGCACAAATTGTTCACAACTGATGTGAATACTTTATTTAGTTTTTACAGTGACATATATAACATCAAACCTGCTTTACTGGCAGAAAATGAAGGTAACCAATACTTATTTCTCTATTTCTTTGGTTGTTAAGGGTAAAAAAAGGTATTTTAAGTAATTCCCTTTTTAAAGTATTGTAGGAGGAAGTTGCCCAAAACTAAGACTTGAACCAACAAAACTAACTGAATAAAACTGCATAATGCTGCTTCTTGAAACATCATCAGTTTTGGTTAATTAGTCAAGTGGAATAAAAATATTACCAACAGAAATATTACCAAATATGCTTCAGCCATTTTATTATACATGCAAAAGGTCCTACAGAGTTTTAGGGTGTGCGTCACAAATACATCCTAAAGTGAAAGGTAAGTTCAACAGCCACAGGGAAAGCGATAAAAAAAATCCAAAAGAAGGTACTTTGTCAATGTTTTGGATTAGAGATAGCTCTGAAAATATATTTCTGGAGGATGTAATCCCGGATGCCTGTCCAATTAATGGCGAGTACCACTGATTTGTATTTTCTACGTGAAATAAAGAAAGCAACTCGGATAAAATACACATTATGCAATGCCATTGATTTTCTTCAAAAACAAAACAGAAACAAAGGTATGCTTGCTTTGGAATGATTTCAGGCAATGTACAATCAGAATCACTTGGCATGTAATAACTAATAAATAATGCAGATCAGATGTGATTACTCAAATGACTGTAGCTGAGAGCTCTAATTTTCCTGTCTTGAAACTGTATGAGAACTCGTGATTAAATTCACAGTTTATTGTTTGTCTGTTTAGTACTTTAGAAATATACCAGCACTACTAATTACCCAATGTCTTCTATTTATTATATTATAGTAAACTACATTTTCCACTCATATTAATTCTAAAGCGAGAAGATAATTACTGGGGGTGAGAAAAATCAGCTTTGATTTTGACAGGCAGTTTTCCTTTTTCTTTTACGGAAAAGAACTGTGTTATCTCCATTTCTTTTAGAGCAGGTGCGCAGTCACATAAAGTTGTTAATTTCGGTATCCAAGCAGAGTTCAAAATACAAGAAAACTTTAATGTAAATAAAAAGAATACATCATGAATAAAATACTTATTCTGTATGAACCTCTGGCTAGTTGGTGTCTCTCAGTCTGTGAGAAGGGAAACCTGTGGTGCGTTTGCCGTGCAGCACCTTACCTGTCTGGTGATTTGAGTGTGGTTTTGGGCCTGGGCTCTGTTCGGAAGAGCAGCAGTTTTGGCCAGGGTTATATTGAAGCCACTTCCTTCCAAAGGAAAGATCCAACTTTGATGCAGAAATGTCAGTTCTTCGTGTCTGACCTTGGGAAAAAGCAATGGTTGCTGGCCAAGGGCGATCTGCTATTTGTTTTCAGCTGCGTATTGACAGATACAAATTGTCAAAAGATGGAGCCTAGAAGGTTGAGATCCTTTTGCAAGCAGGTGAAACTCCACTGGAGTTCATTAAGTTATGCCCCAACCTTCGCTGAAGCACCGTAGCTTAGGCACCACAGTAACACATATACCCAAGTCACTGGTTGTAAGTCACCATCTGTCATAACGATGATAATGAGAAAGCCCACAGGAGCGAAACAACCTACACATTGAAACAACACATTAACAGCAAGTAAATAAGATAAAGACATCTGTCAAAGTGATAGAAACCAAGGGAAAGAATGCCTTCCATTAACTGAAATTAATATTTTTTTGAAATTATTTTTAAAAAGTGGTAGGCAAAATGCAAAGTTAGCAAAATGTGTACTCCGCAAGATGTAAATCCCATTTGCTTGCACCAAGGTAAGCAGAGGTTTTGAAAAGGAAAAGCTCTTCGAATTTACTCCTGCTCTCAGCATGCCCCATCCTGGCGACGTGAGTCCCAGTCTCTCTGCCACCAAACTCACAGAGGTTTGAGCTGAAATCCCATCCAGCTGCTGCCTCTGACCCAAAGAAGCTCTTCAAAGGGACCTGCTATAGGATTTTTTCCCCCACATTCATCCACAGGCAGTAAGTAAGTAATGTATTCATGGAGGGCCCTAGCCATTCACAATGAAACTTAATGTATTCATGCCCACTTCTCTCTCTCTCACCGAATACCAGTTCCTGATTCCAGTTGCATCTCTGCCAAATATTCCCTACGAGGCTTCTCTGTAAACAGGAAACCCAATAATAAAAGAGCTCATTACTGGAAGGTAAAACACACTCTTACCACCTTCCTCAACCTTCTGAGACTTCATCTCAACCCGAATGACCATCTCCAAGACTGTATCTGCCTATTTTTTACCCAATCCTGTAAACATGGCAGATCCACAGAGATCCCTTTCTGTGCTCTGGGGAAACAGTAGGTAAAAATCTTTATTTGCACACACTCTGAGAAGTAGCTAAAGAGCTATATGTAACCCATACAGGAGTTACTCCCCAGAACTTCCATTGATAGGAAGGTATAGATAGAGATATAGATCCAGATATAGGTATGAAGATGGGTAGATAGGTAGATAGCTAGCCATTGCCCTGTTAATTATTTATCTGGTGTCTTCAAGTCATTTTGCATTTAAATATAATATTATTTAGTGAGTAGAGCAGTGTGCTGGCAGTGCTGCAGAAGGTGCTGAGCACCTGGGAGAACACGAGGTGCTTTGTGTCAGGTCTCACAGGCAGCATTTGCTTTCCTTTGCAAAGTCATGTATTTTATTATTACCCAGCAGCACATTAAATCACAACTCAAATGTAGTTCTTATTCCACCGACAAGAGGACAAGTGAGAACAATGACTTGTAACATTTCAGAGTCTGTCACAGTTACTGCCTAATTAGAGAAACCCACTAGCAAATGTGCATCTGCACGGATCCTGCGACTGTCATCATTTCACATTCTATTAAGGGCTTGCTGCGATAGATATTTTACAAAGAAATTTCGTTCAGGCTAATACCAAGCTGGCAAACATGTAATTGGCTAGAAAATAAAATAGGAGAGGGAAAAAAAAAAAAAAGAAAGAGAGGAAGGGGAAAAGAAAAGGAAACGTTCCTATTTGGAAAACAAGCTGTGTGCAAAATTCCACAGTATACTGCAGAGAAGATCCTTACCCTCTGACAATTGTGTGTTTACAACGAGTCTGAGCATAATTGCTCTGATGGGCTGTCAAGGAAAAGATTAATTTGGCAAAGATTAGTATTGACTTGCTGTTTATTAAGGCTTTTAAACAGCTGTATCTGGCAACATTCCTGTAAGTGCCTGTCATGTCTGAAAATCAGGCTCACACCCGGGTGCTTGCCAGCTGTTGCTAAACAATCTTACCACTTTGAGTATCTTTCTCCAGGCCAAACAGCAAGAGCAAAGTATTGCCAAATGAGTCTCTCTCATCCTGTCACTTTTCAGGGGTTCTGAGAGCTCAGATGTCAGTTGACGGCTCGATGGCTGAGCTGATAGCAGCTGCCGGCAGGGTGGTTAGAGAGGGGCTACACCAACCTGTCCCCGTGCCGAGGGCAGGGTGCTGCTGTTAGCCACCTCACCAGCACAGAAAGCCACAGCTTGCGACTGCTGTTAATGCGAAGAAGGGGTTTAAAACCCCCCAGCACCTGCCACCGAAGTTTGGTAGGAGGCAGAACTCCAGAGTGAGGGGTTCATCCCCCCGGACTCGGATGGATAAAGCCAGCAGGCTCGGAGGGTGTGTGAAAGTACAGTAGACGCTATTAATCTTTATAAAATGAGCCAACATTTTCTTCTATGAATTTTTTTCCCCAGACTGCTGATAAACAAGAGTCATAAAAGCCGTGCACACAAAATGCCCTGGGTCAATGGAAACCTGTAAAAGGAAAGATGTCAGCTGTTATTTTTGTTACGTTACTTAAAACATTTCAGCTTGCATTGCAGGCATTAGTAGCGAGCTCAGAAACAAATAATACCAATGGAAAGAAGGACAAACGACTGCAGCTAAACGCCAATACAAATAGCCATGTGTTACAATTAAAGTTGATTTGGCCTTTCCAATAGAAGTCTGATTTTCTGGGATTAATCTCGACCTTTTCAAGTTGCATCAGGCTGAAGTAAGTTGTCAGAACAGATGTGAATTTTGTTTGCAGAGAACAATTGTAATCCAGTAACCCTTAGAACATCAGCGTTTTCCAGACCGCCAGCCAGCTGAACAGTGAGGATGCGGAGGGCAGACACTGAGCGCACACAGCAGGCAGAACCAGAGGACTCATAGCGATGTCCAGAGGCTGGAAGTTTGGGTCAGAAATTTTCCAACTGGAAACGAAGTACTTTTCCTTTTAACTCTGAATTTACCAAGCAGCACGGTGGACGCACAACCACTTGAAAAAAGATGTTAGATCAAGGATGAATACCTTTTTAAAATGGGTGTTCTTTAGCTAAGTCAAACATGTAACTGGGTGATATTCCACACGCCACTGTTTCACAGCAGGCTGGGCACATTTTGTGTGCATTCACATTCACATTTTGTAATCCAGAAGTCTCTGAAGGCTCCAAGAGTCACAAATTTCAGATGCTGCTTTAAACTAGCTTTCTAAGAAGTCTTGCCTTACAATCTTCATGGCTCCAGTATTAAAAAAAAAAAAAAGAAAAGAAAAGAAAAAGAAAACCTCTAGTGAATATTCAGGCCTCTCACACTTTGATACTTGGAGTTAAAAACTTCCCAGCTCTATGCACAGCATATATGCTGACCTTGGTGCTCCCAAAGTGCCAAGTTTGGGTGGAAGTAAAAAAGTTCAAAGCCTTTCCAACAGGGGCTGGGGATGGGGGGCAGAGGGGCTATTCACCTTACCATGCTAGCACAGCAACTGTGGCCATGTAAGCCCTCTTCAGACACAAAACCTGCAGGTTGCTTTTGTAATACCAGCTTTCTTCACAATGAAACACTTGGATCCGTGTTTATGCCATCAGTGCTGTCGGATTGTTAAATACTGAAGATGCAAGAGAGATTTTTCCTGCTGTCTGTATAACACAGCTTGGATAGCAACATGAAGTTCCAAAGTTCATTCAAAAACATGTCATCACTTGAATAAATAAGGCTACCTGATGCCCTAATTAGTAGCATAAGCCTTCATGTTTTGATATCTACTTCTGCTCAGAGTTCTAAAATAATGAGCCGAGCCTCTCCACTCCTCTGGCATACAAGCACGTGTTACACGGTTTTGTTAAAGAGATGAATATGAAAGAAGGTAAGTGATGTGCCCAGGGACACACAGTAATTTAGAGGAAAAGTAGCTGAGATCTGAGAGTTTTGAAAAACAGTCTTCTGCTTTAGTCATAACTAAAGTTCAACAACTGTGAAGCAGTGCTCAGATCCATGAGGACAGCTTTAACTCAGGTGAGATTTTACAAATAATAAATAGGGGGAGGTTTCCAGGTTTTATGTCTTTAGCAGTTTTCCACTTTTAAGTCATATGTATACAGCTGAGTGCTGTTTTAAAACTTAACTGTAAACTAACTTTAAAAAGATTAAAATAACAAGAGGGAGATGTCTCAATAATCTCTGGTTTCATGTTGCTGGAATTTTTGATTAAAATTTCAAAGCTCATGAGACTGGCATTTTGACTATACTGTTCATATCCCTCAAACATCTTTATTTCTCTCTCTTTTTGCAGAATTTCTCCCTAGAACTCAGCAAAGTCCTTTACCTCTCTGTCTTTCTGCATCAGATTTAATAAAGCACCATACATACACATATATCTGCACACCGAAGAGACTCATAGGACTCACAAGGAGAGGGTCATCATGGCCGAATGGGCCTGTCCCGCATCTGAGTCCCCAGCAGAAGTTGCTCTCTGCAAACAGGCTGGAAGCAGTCGTACAATGAGGTCCTGGTAGGAAGGTCACGCTTCTGCAGTACATGGGTGATAGATTTTCAAGGCTGGGTATTTCTAAACTCTCAAGAGAAAATTTTTTGAGAACAATTTGATCAAAAGCCAGAAACAGGCTGTCCTGTCTTCTTGTACTGTTGTCACCTTTGGAGTGGGAAGGAACCTGAACTCAGAGGTGGGAGTCTTTCCAAAAATGACCCTAGTACAAGGAAAATATTGACAAACTGGAGTGAATCCAGTGGAGACCACCACGATGGTCAGGGGACTGAAGCAGCTGAGAGTGCTGGACCTCGTTAGTCTCCAGGAGAGGAATCCAAGGGGAGTTGTTACCGCAGTCTGTAACTGCCTAGTGGGTCTTTATAGAGAAGGCAGAGCCCAAATCTTTCTGGAGGCAGACAACAGACAGAAGTTGCAATAAGGCAAGTTCTGATTACATATTAGGAAAAAAAATTCACCAGAGGGGAGGATGAAAAGACTGAAATGGGAGCCCAGAGAGGCTGTGGGATCTCCATGCTTGGCAATACTCAAAAAGTTGACTGGATAGCCCCAAACAGCCCTCTCTAAGTTGCATTGGCTTTAGCTTTGGTGATAGGGCAGACCAGAAAACCTCCAGAGATCCTTTCCAAACTAGGCTAGTCTGTGATTCTGTTTCACACAAAATCCCCTACACACGGGGTAGAAAGAAAGCCCAGCAGATCATGGTTATTTGGCCTCACATTGGGAAAGGGAGTGCAAAAGTCTTTGTTGGTTACTTCCTGTTACACACCTCATGTGCTACAGTAAATTGTGCTATTTTAAACTGAGGTTTCACAGTCTGGTTTTACATGTACAGAAAAAACAAAAGTGAACGTCATTTGTATCTGAGTTTCCTGTAGAGGTTTATTTAAGGGAGAAAAAAAATACCCAAGCAAATCATAAACCCTAACCCACTGCTCGCTTTCCTGAAATTAATTTAGTTTGTATTATTGGGAGCGCAGCTTTTATGCAATGACGAGCAGGAGTGTATTGGTTACCAAAGCAAAGCTAACTGGTTAATGGTTGCACTCTGGGAAGCAAGGCCTCAGATAAATTCAGGAAAAGACACAGAGTTCTTTTTTTTTTTTTTTTCTTAACATATAGCACTCAAAAGAAGTCTCTGGGGGCTTCAATACGTGACTTTACATTTTAATGCTTTTCCTCCACCAGATGGTTTAGATAAAAACCTATTAGTTTCATTCGTGCAAACTTTCATACAAAAAATGTCTATTTTTAACATTTTTGCCTCAAGGCTTGGATTTAACTTTTTTTTTTTTTGCAGAAGTGGAGGTTTTCACCAGTGTCTAATACTTTAATCATCATAATTCTTACAACCAAATAAGATTCATACCAGAATGTGGTTGATGAGTCCTGTAAGAGAATTTACGTCCCAAAAAGTGCATTAAAATTACTTCATAAATTTGATTTATACATCTTTTCATACAACCTTTATGTGTTTGCAATTTTCCATGAGCTTAGTTATGATTATTTCAATCTCTGCAAAAGTAGTGTATATGTTCTGCCAAACATAATGATGCAGACCCTTTATCTTCCCTTTTTGTCTTGATGTCATTCCTTTAGAGAATTCATTCAGTGTGTGAAAACTGGAGAGGGTTCACTACTGGAAACCCTAATTGCCATTACAGGCAAATCTACTCCCATTTCTGGAGGTAGGGAATTCCCCCCAGCAATGAAATTAGTGTGGCTCTGCTATGCACATGCTGAGGGGATGTTAGGAGGGCATACATGAGTAATTTTAATTCTGTGAGGTCTTTCTTTATTATTCAAAGAGCTCGTTTGGAACCAAGTGGAGCAGGACACAGGAAACACCAGAATCTCTTCATTTACATGGTCATCCCAGTTGATCCAGAGCAGACACTATCCAGCTATTTTCTCACATTTCAGTAGAGCTCTCTGGGCACTCAGGGATGTGCAGCACCCAGCCCATCGGTCATACAGAGCACTAGGACCTAACTCCTGCACCCAATGGAGTCACACTGTTAGGAACCTGATCTCGCTGGCCTCCCTCGGCAGTCACAGGAGACAGGTGCACCACCAAGGTGCATATTTTGTAGGACAAAGCTCCTCTCTCCTTTGCCTACTTCTCTACAGTACTTGGAGAGCCTAAAAACCAATGTCTGCACTACACTAGGAAGTAATTCCGCCCATTAGGAGTTGATCAGCTGACTGAAGAAGTGCACGGATCGAAGCTCCTACAGCTACACTGCACAAAATTCAGAGGTTTCACCTAGGACTAAATTTGCTGTCTTCCCCTGCACTGCACCTCATCACCAGTAACTCAGCGATTCACACACCAGAGGTTAGGTGGATGATCTTAGATCCAGATGCTGACAGGTATTTAGCAAGTTAAATGCACCATTAACTCAGAGATTTAAAACAAACAAATAAACCTTATATGTATTTTCCTGGATTGGGTACTTCAGCTACTGTGCCAGAAAAAACGTTGGCAAGTAGCTATGGGAAGAAAGAAGATAAGGGAGTCAAAAGCAAGAAAAGAAAGAGGAAAAGAAAGGAAATAACATCCCCACATGTCTTCAAGATGCAGGCTTGTGCAGTATCGCATTCTGTCGGACATTCAGAGAACCAGAGCATATGTAAATAGAAACCACTCCAAAGAACAAAATTCTCCATGCAATAAGGAGATTCCCAGTCATGAGTATATTGCTTGCAGGATTTACACCACAGGGGCAATACATTGACAGACCGTGACTTCATCTATACATCACTGTATTATTATAGCTGTTAGGATGTTCAGGAGGTTGTAATTAGTGGGCATCAGGGTGTGTAAGCCCCCTGCATGGGGCTGCCAAGGCTAATCCATGTCAGTACCTACAGGCAATGGTGGAAAATAAAACATTTCAAAGAATAGCACCAGGAAAATCTAAGCCAGGCCAAGACAGCCACAAGGCCCTGTGCTATGAAACAAAAGCAAACATAATCCATGGGTCAGAAATAACTGCTGATCCAAGGCTTATTTTTGTAGTGCACCTCCTCCATCAAAAGAAAAAATCAGATAGGAAAATGGCAAATGGGAGTGTTGCGTTGTTGGCATCTTTTCTCCTCCCCAAATAATCCAAACAGATATCAGCACATCACTTATAGCCATGGGCTGTAGCTGGGGCACAGGCTTTTGCATCCATAGGCACCGAGGGCTGGACGAGAGATCTCCACCACAGAGTGGTTGTTACACCAGAAGTGAGCAACTGTCCTGTCTGATGCTCCTCACTGGACTGTGAAATGTGGATCCATTTACCCAGGCCAGAAGTTAGTGAACTGCTTGTGTAATTGATGACACCTTCAGCTTTCCATCTGACAGCAGCTAAAGGTTGCACTTTATTTCCTTTTAGGTCAGAGTCTGTCCCTTCCTCAGTGCCTCTGCTCCACCAAAACGCGTTGGCCTTGCTCCCTGCCCTCCCAGAGACCAGTCCCAAGAGCACAGCAAACATCTGCACTATGGGAGATACCTGTCGCAGGCTGGTAAGGAGACTAATAATTGCCTTTTAGGGGATTTCCACACCCAGCAATGCTGCATCAACACGCCAGTATAGCAGCAGGTGAGGAGGGAAAGGTACCAAGCTACCTCTTCATTTATCCATCTCCCCCAGCATTTTTCTGCTCTTATCTCCATTCTCCTCTCTGTGCTTTGAAGTCAACTGATGCTGGGTCATCAGCCATTGCCAACTATTTCAATCACACCTAAAAAACTGACCATTGTATGACATGCAAAATGTCTGAGATGGAGTGAAAACCATCTCCATGGCTGGGATTGTATGGAATTGTAGTCCAGTTGTATGGCAGTTTTTCAGCACACTGCTTTGGGTAAGCACACCTTCCTCCCATGCTCTAAGAAAAGGAACTATCATCACAGCAGCAAATAATTGTGATTACGATTTTGTCATAATGAATATTTGTACTAGATTCTAAAAGAATAATGTGCATCCAGTCAGGGGAAATGGACCCAAACTATGACCTGCATGCCCTCAAAAGACCTATGACTTGAATTACAATGAACCATTCATGAATAAGCTGGATATCAAGAAGCAGCTAGTTCATCTTTCTAAACATCAGACTCATGGTGCATATTGCAAACAGAAAAAAATGGAATTCATTGTATGAATAATTTGTTGTAATTTATTTGCCTGCATTGGTTACTTTCCAAATGGTTCTTTACATCTTGTTTGGGAGAAGAAATCTATTTCAAGATTTTCATGCCTTTCCCAAATTGAGTCAGAAAATGTCCTTTTGAGAGACACATGCAAGTCAAAAAGCCTAAGAAGGTGTTCATTCAGTAGCAGCTGATCTTCTATCATTAAGACCAAAGGGACGTTTGCCATTGTTTTGAATACAACCGAATTAAAAAGTAGAAAAACAATTTAAACTGTACATATATATATAAGTGAAGCCAAGCACAAAATGGTGTTGAAGGAATGCCTTAATTCCATGTGATGTTTTTTTTTTTTCAAAAGAGAAAATAGATAAAATAGGTAAAGGCACAAAAGCAAACACCTGAAATGAATTAAGCTGTGTTTCAAGAGAAGGTTGAAATTCCCCTTTGTCCTCAAAACAGAGTCTTCTTTCCTTGTCTTCAGACAAGCCAGAGATTTAATTTGCCTCACACAAAGGAAGTGCTCCCAAAGGAATTAAGCATCCAATTTGCAATACGACATGTGAATGCTCCACCTGCTTTGGGCCGTGCAGAGAACCCGCCTTTCTCCCGAGGACACTGCTGCAGCAAGGTCTCCGTGGGGATTTAAAAAACTACAGCCTGAGATGACTTCTGGGTATGAGCAAGCTTGGCCTGATCAGTGGTAAAAAGCCCCACAGGTAAATAAACTGTATATCCCCTCAGCACATCTTTGGGCTTTAAAGGGTATATCAGCACCGCCAAATCAGTTGGCTCACCAATTCACTCTTGGGCCCTGATACCTGTGTTGCTGAAGTGGGAGCTCTCTCCTGGGCTTCACTGCTTGGAATGAACTTCCTCTTCATCCCAGGCCTGTGTGTGCTTTTAAGACCATTTCCCTATGGAAACCCCTTAGTTTTGTCCTTGAGGATGGACAAAATGGCACCAGGCCTACACGGTCCTCCAGCACTACCCCTGCATGCCCGTCACCACAAAAGAGCCCACTCAAACACCCCCACACGGCCTCCCTTTCCTGCCGTACGTTCCAGGGAGCTACAAAAACTTCATCATGGGTTTTGAGAAAAAAAACAAAACAAACCCTTCACACAAACTGATCTGTGCGTTGCGGCTCCAGGGTACCGTGGGAATGCCGGGGTCCCTGGGCCAAGGGCTGTGCAGTACGGACAGCCTGCCCAAGATGGGGGCTGGCCCTGGCTAGGGGAGCTGGACCACACTAAACTGCTTGGTCGGGGGGCCCGGGGCAGCTCCCTGAGGTGTGCACCTTCAGCCACAGCATAGCTGAAGAGACACATCTATCCCTTCCACCTTTTCTGTGCTTCACACAGGGAATCGTCAGGACCAAATGGCCCTGCAGACACGCTGGCCAGCACCGTGAGCAAGGCATCAGCCATACAGCAGTGTTGGCCTTTGCATACCACGCAGGAAAGACTACTGAAATTTTTCGTGCTCATTCAGTTACGCACAGGTCCCTGTCTATTATGGAGTTGTAGGTACATATGAAGGAAAAAGAGTTTTAATTTCAATCTTGAGTTTGGGAGCCATCTCTCTGAGGCAGTAAAAATCATTTTGCAAATGCAATAGCGCTTTTTTAATGTAGCTTGTGTCAAACATATTGTACAAGCTAAAGCAAACCCTAGATGGAATACAATAAAACAGCTAATGGGAGAATATAATAGATAAACAGTGAGGCTAAGCATTTGACAGTTTCCCACTGCTGAGTATTATTATCAGTAGCACTATATTCAGTCATGTGAATTATCATCACATGAGCCACGCTTCATCTTATAATATGAAAAAGGCCACGTTTGAAAACTCTGATCAACATAAATTATGCAGCTCATAAGTAATTTCTAATTTACATTTTGTTTCATTTTGTGACTCACGACTGTAGTGATATCTCAACCCCAAAGCACTGAAGAGTCTGCTGTATGCCAACCAGGAACATGGCGATTCTGGAAGCAGCAAATGGAGTGAGGTGGGCAGGGAGGGCACTCCAGCACCCTGCTGTGCTGGCTGTGATTACAGGAGCCGGAGCTGGAGTTGATGGGGACGTGAAGAGGTTTGCTACTAAGTCGTAATCCTGTCATTACCCATCGATGTTTGAATAAAAGCAGGAGAGTTCATACTCTTTGGGGATGGAGCATGCTATCTGGACACCAGACAGGCATGGATGGAGTGATCAGAGAAGATGATCACTTGGGAGCAGTGACCATCGTTCACTTTAGGGGTGAAACCAGTGGCTTAATTGTTCCTCACATCTGAATATCACAGCATACAACTCTGAGTGATACCCCCCTGGCAGTGGGTTTTATTTCAGCCTCCATACCTAGGACAAGTGGCACTACCACGAGCCTTTCCTACCTTCAAGCCATGGAGACTTAGCCCAAAGTGGAAGAGTAGTCTTTTCCAACACAGAATGAGCCAGAGAAGCAGCTGCACAGAGTGACCTACTGTCACAGAGCAAGACGTTACCATAATAGCAGCCAGATGGTCAGGCTTTGCCTTTATTATTGGAATTACTATTCATATCATAGGAGTGCTGAGATTCCCCACCCAAGATTGGCACTTGACAGACACAAGATAAAACACATCCTTTGCCGTACACAGGTTCCCCTCTAAAACATCAGGACAGGTAAAAAGGAAGGAAGAACCAGGTACACAGAGAAGTTAACGGTTGACCGGTGGTGGCTCTACAGCAGATAGCCTGAGAGCAGGCGGGTGCAGGCACCAGGGTACCCCCAGTGCCATGCTGCCCTCCTGGCCACACCGAGCACCTCGCAGCTGTGACGGCTCACAGCTGTCCCACCTGCTAGAGACTTGCACAGGTCCCAGCATAAAAGGTCCCCATCTCTGCCCGGGCATTCCTGTGGTGCAATAATAAATACTACTGGGGTAATAACAGAGGGCAAAGTGAAGTTTCAATACATTAAAGACAGATTGTTGTTGGAAACCATCCTATCCTGGCCATCCCTGGATCAAATATGACAACAAAAGAATTTTGCCAGCATCTCCTTGCTATGTTATGGATACAGACTGGTTGGTTTTACCTTTGCCCACTAACATTAGAGGAAAAATATCTCAGTAGAGTAAGAGTGTAAGAAAGATCCACCATCAGACAGCTCTGGCTTTGTTTATTGTAAACCCACAAGGAGTCACATGCCATTCTATTTTTAATTTTGCTGAGATCGGAAAAATGAGTTTAACAGAAAAAACAAGAACTTACCCACAAAGGTAAAAGCCCTGGGGCAAGAGATAACCATATGGGATATTATCAAGGTAGGTCACATTTTTCTCTAAAGTTGAGTAAACTTCTAGAATTGATAAAATCTTGCTGCCAGACTTCATTTGATATGAGAAAGCATTTGTGGGAGGGAAGCATCTGTTCATTATCACTCATGGGCTTAATTGTATGTTTCTTATCACCCAGTGGTGTTTTCATACTTACCACATGCAGTACCGTATGTCCAACTTCAAAGAGAGAAAAGAGTTTTGCAGCACTGAGTGACTTGTTTCAAAAAGGAAGATAGTTTCAAATAACCTGGTTTTCTTCTGAGAAAAGGGAAAGGAGCAAAATCTGGGGAGTGGTGTCTCCTATAGGAGTTAAACTGATACCTTGGAGAACAGCAGACTGTTTTGAAAGACATTATGGCTCCAATGAGTTAGTTATCACTCTGCCTAGTGCTCACAGGAGCTAGTGTGATTCATTTTTCCCTGGAAAGGAAGACTTACCCTTTTGCCTCACTTGCTTAAAAATAAAATAAATAAGCAAAACAAAAGGAAACAATTCGCTATTTCTCTTGAAAAAACATATTGCAGCTCAGAAACAAAAGTGAGATGCAAACGGTGAGAGGCAAAAAGCAGTAGGAATACAGAAAAGAAATAAGAAAGGAGAAAAAATTGATATGAGGAGTGATGATATTAGAGAGATTTTGAGCATTCTTTCTTGCAGTACTGCCCTCCCCTCAGTGCCTGTCACCTCTCACCTCATGCTCTGCTCCCAGACCCAGGTCTGTGGTTTGAGCTCTGGTTTCCACTCAAAGCCTTCAACATCAGAAAATTAAAAAAAAAGGCTCACCAAATTCTTTTCAAAATTGCTTTTCCTACTTTCCCATGAAAAAAAAGAAATAATCGTTGCAGGGCTGAAGTAGTCCTCTCGGTGTGAGTTTAATTAATTGAAGCAAGAGAGTCCCCAGGAACCCTGTCATAATTCCCATCAAAAACACTGTAGTAAGTAACCCCATAGCTATAAATGAGGGATTTTTTTCATTACTGTTTCAATCTCAATGCTTCAGAAATCCTTTTTGTATTTCAGCCATGACTCAGCTGATTTAGGTACTTTAATTCCTCCTTTCTTCCTTCATGCTTTCCATATTGTTCTGTATTTCCTAACATGAAATTCATGCTGTGAAAGATGAGAGGTAATCTCTGATAGCTACTTGAAAGCTCAAGTTAAAAATAATCTTGTGGCACAAAGGGCTGCTTTTTCTTGTTCTGTAGATTTATCCTCAATGCTGGTCACATGCCAAGGAGTTTACCAAGATGTTTATTTCCCCACATATGGCCATCTCAGTGTGCTAGTCTATTGAACTACACTCATGAGCAGCCATCAGCTGCACTTCCATGACATAGTGCGTTAAAAAAAAATAAGCAGACACATTACGGTGACATCTGAGGATTTCTTCTCCCTAATGCTCTAAGAAGCTTAAGTTCCAAAAACTGTTTGTTTATCCAAAACCTCATTATCATGGACACTGAGAATTAGGTGGTTCGATCTCTCTGCTTTTTTTTTTTTTTTTTTTTAAATTGGAAACCCCTAGATTTGACTGGCTGTGGTCAAGGCAGGAAGAGAGTTTTGAACGTCCAGCTCTTTTTGGCTTGCCCCCCTCTGGCACCTTTCCTGTGCTCAGGGAACAGTCCTGCTGTTCCTCTCTGGTCCCAGAGGCACTTTTTTTTGCTCCCCTGCAGGAAGGCACTGTCCCTGGCTCCCTGGCTCCCTTTCAGCCCCTGCCACAGGCAGCAAGCTGGGCAGAGTATACACAAGCTGGTCTGGGGAACTTTTTTCTCCTCTTTCTTTTCCAGGGTTAGTCCATCCCCAAGCTCGCCTTGTTGATCAACTTTTAAGCTGTCCTGACTGAAGCTAGCACAAATCCATTAGATTTTGGACCCTAGGAAGAAATTCTCTAAAATCTACTAGAGTATCCACTCTACTCAAAACCTTCTTGCTGAGGTATTACCTTCATTTTCCTCTTTTCTCTGTCCTCTGAGTACAACAGGACAGAGTGTCCTGCATACACTGACACTGGCTGTAACACAGACCCCCATGGACGCAGCTGTGCCCCTTCATCTCCCACATCCTGCTCCCACCAACCATAATTTCTTGCTGCTGGAACTATCAGAGGTGAGTGTCCTTTAGGGGAGAGCAAACCCTTCATTTTCCTGGTGGCCCTGGTTTCAGTGGTACTTCTAAGCTCACAATTAAGCTAAGCTCCCCAAACTAGGATTTTATGATTCTGTGCTCCCCCACTTCTTCACATTTCCCTTGTCTGTAAACTAGACCAGCATCACTTACAGGGCTTTGCCACAACTCATTTGATTCTGTATCATTTCAGGTCTTTATTAAATCCAAGCAGCTGTAGTAATATTATGCTATGTTTCCACAGCTCAAATTTAAAAAAAAAATAAAAATCAGGAAGCATAAAAATGTAGCTTTCAACAGTATCTTTTAGTTGGCTGCAATATAGTTGAAGTATGTTTTCCCATAGCTGTTGACCATGCAAAAACAAGACAGCATATCAAGATACTAATTTGACAAGAAAAAGAGAAAACAGAAGAGTTTGTAAATGTCCCTTCCAGCCAAGGCACAGTTTCTGTAGGAAATTTAATTTTTATTTTTTTCCTATGCAGATTTTGTGGGGTTTCATTTAATTTCTTGTTATGTTTTGTGGGTTTTTTTAACTAAAAATAAATTTAAAAATACATGGAGTTATTTGATTTGAGAAAGTTATTGATTCTTTGGACATGAACTCCTAAGTTAAGGGGCATTTTTATGATGTCCATTTTCCAGAGCACCCTTTCCTTACCTCATCTAAACACTGCCCTTAGCTATTATCAGCAAAATAGAAAATATTTTCTTCCAAGTTTTTTTTTTCATGTGTAGTCTGCCACTTTCTTTCATAACCTTAGAATTTAAACTTAGAAAACATTTTTCAGAGTGCTTTTTCCACCTTCTACAATTCCTCGAAGAGTGAGTATTTATGTGGTCCCTTGCTTACAGCTCTCACTTTCCAAAGAAAGATGGCAAAAGTTTTGCCCAGGAAATTTTTCCTCTACTTCCCATCACAGGGCAAAATCCAATGGTTACCAACTGATGGTCATCCAAATGATGGATCTTATTTACTTCGGGGGCCATGCAGTCTGGCAGGCAGTGCCTCCACTCCATCTGAAAACTTCTTTCCTAGAGGAATAAAAAAACCTTTCACTCCCCATTGCTAGTGCTTCGACAGGGAGTAAGTCCCCACATCTACCACGCAAATCTGTTTCTTTATATTTTTCCGAAACATAATGCAAGTGAGAAACCAGTCCCCCGACGGCTACTTATAAGCACTAACTGGAAGCACAGAGAAGCAGTTCTCCATTTAAAGCCCCTTTCAGCATTGGGAAAGCACAGTGGGGGGGTAGCAGTTGACACCATCGTTATACAGTCAAGGTACCAATGTCCCCACCAAGGGTATTAATAATTGTATTCTTCTGTATTAAAATAATAGTAAAAACTATCAAATCAGATGGTGAAGGTAAACACGGAGCTAATCAGGAAGGAGATTTAGGAGTTACAGTATAATTCCCCCAAAGCCCCCAGCCTAATTAGTGAAGAAGATAAACTGGTTGACAGATTGCACAGCTAGAAAAACATAAAGCAAAGAAGGTTATAATATTTATTATTACTGTATAAGACAGTGATTAGACCCCCAACCTATGTACACATCTAATCACCATCCCCTGGAAAGGATAATAGCCAGCCCTGCGAGTCTGGTTTGACAAATTAATCCAAGCCTGATCCAAATAAAGAGATTTGTAGTTTTCAATGAAAAATTAACTCCCTGGCTGTGCAGCGGGGACATCGCCGCATGCACTAATGGCATTGTTACCCAGAGACAGTGCTGCACCGTGTCTGTGCTCAAGGGTCTGTCAAACAGCACATGATTCAGTCTTGCAGCAAGGGCAAAGAATTAATGTAGAAATTTGTGTATTTGCAAAGCATTAGTCATAGGACATAAACCAAATTCCAAGAGGTAGATAGTAGTCTACAAAGGGTGGGTTGATGAAGCTGGTCATTCTCTAATCCCTGGCCTTCTTGAAGGACATCCATATATCTCAGAAAGGTTAGGGTGAAGGAAGTTGCTCACACCGAGTATCCCACAGTGTAGAAAAAATCACACAAAAGAGTTTTTGTTATATATTTGTACTATGGTGTGGCAGTCTGATAGCAACAAGAAAAAGAAGCAACATGATTAGTAGGTGAGACATTATATGGGCACTCATGTTTTGTCTATAAAAAGAGCGAGCGTATGGAGCTCAGGGAACTCGGGAAGCCTCTGAAAACTGCTGGAACAAAAAGCAAAATTAAAGCAAAGGATCTACCCAGCAAAACAACTGTGGGGAAAGGGCAGGCCTGATTTTTTTTCCATGTAATGAATTAGCTTTTCTGGTTTGTGTTCTATTAGAGCTCTAAGGTTTTCAAGCCCTTTAGTATATTTGAGTAAATGGCATGGCCTATGCACTTCAAGGCCATGGCCAGCACAGCATTCCCTCACAGAATATTAACAAATGTTGTCCATTTATAGGCTTTACTTTCTTCACCTGAACAATACAAAAACTACACTCTGATATAGCAAGCAAGCATGATCTCTGCTACCGTACTTTTAGTGAGGTATAGAGGGAGACTGAGGCTACAGAGCTCAGCAGCTTGCCGAAGCAGCTTCCTACTTTTTATGTGTCCAGATGCCTGAAATTAAAGCCTTCATGTGGAGTTAGGCAAGTAAGCACTCAGTGCGATTGTAGGGCAAGTTGGGTGTCTCAGAACAGCTTTCACAGCAGTTGGCAACCTGAGAGAGTTCAGGTAGTTACTAGGAGAAGCTGAGGACAGAGGTAGGTCTGAAGTCCTGCCCATCTCCTGTCCTGTGGCTCATAGTTCTGTGCTGCCAGGAGACACTTCCCAACTTCCCTAAGTTTTCTCCAAATCGCTTTCTGAAATGACTCAGGAGACACCAATACCTCTTCTCAGGTGGCAGCAGCAGCAGTCTTCTGACCAGAAAGCGGAAAACGTGAGTTCATTTTCTGTCATTTCCAAAGAGGACACCAACCCATTGTCCCACCCCTTGGCACAATGTCCCAATCACAAGAATAAAAGATTTCCCTCAGTAGAAGTAGTGCAGATGATGTCCCTGAAGTGAAGCTCTAGCTCTGAAGAACCGTTTTTGTAAAATGTGCAGGTGGCCTTGGGATTAGACGGCACTATCACAATATTTGACTAGAGTGTTTAACTGGGAAATCAGGTTTGACTGGGAATCTAACCCAATTTTCTACCTACATCTAATCTTCACAAATTGTGCAGAATTCAGTGTAATCTTCCTTTTCAATTTTCAGTCTGAACGCTTTTTCCAGTTTTGGTCAAAGAGCAGAACTTTTCAAGAGATCCTTTCCCACCCTTCTGAGATTAAAGCATTTACTAAAGCAATGTGGTGTGTTTGCCATCCTTTGTGCCTGTATCTGAGTGATTTAGAGGAGCAACACTATGTTATTGTCCAGCTCTCTTTTGAACAGCTGGGCTTTACAACAGTACAGACAAATAGCTGAGGAGAATACAGGCTTTTGTAATACTATGAACACAATATTCAGAAAACAGAAATTACGAAAGAATCTTCTTTTATTCCAACAGCTAAGTGTTTAGCTGAAATTCCTATTTGATGGGACTAGATAACTAGCAGCAAGTCCTTAATGTAACTGCCCAAAACACTATTATGCTTGTGCTATACAAAGATTATATGTGGTGATAACCAGATACAGACACAGAGAGAGGAAAATAAATTCTCATAAAACACTTTCTGGAACTAGTAAATAGAGCAAAATACAACAGAAGTATAAAGATAAAAGTGAAGGAGATTTAAAGGTAGTTTTTTCCCCAGAAAGCGTGTGTCCACTGAATCTAAATCATCTCCCAAGCTATGATTAAGGAAAAGTTATCAGGAAAAATGTTGTCAGGTCACCAAATCTGGTAAGGGTATCTGAGGCCCATTGGTGCACTCAGAGTGCAATCCAATGAATATGAAGTTGTGTGTAAGGTTGCTCTGCTCTCAGTCTGTCTAAATAAGGCTGCCTCTGGTGCTACTGACTAACTAGACCCTAGCGTGCCATCCACAGTCCTGCTAAAGAATGATACTAAACCAAGTCACGCAGTCTTGTTTAACTAGACTCAAAGATTATGTAGAGAGAAGATAACATTCTGATCATTTAACCTGCTTTCCTTCCTGTATTGTACAAGCCTATCTGATTTACACTCCAGTGCAGGTGCAGGCACAGTCCTAAGTGCTGAACCATGAGCAGATGGCATAGGAGAGATGACTCCAGTACTAATTGCTTATCCCACGCAAATATAACAGCGCCTGGCTCTAAGACGCTCTCTCTGTGCAGGAGAAGGTACTGAAATGGTGGGTTTTCATCTCCTGCCAGACAGTGAAATAAACATGCTGGACTGGAAGGAAGCACATTGTGGGTAGGGTTTGACTCAGAGATGAGCATTTAGATATTGGCCATAGGACTTCACTGTGTTGATTCCTGCCTGTAATTAAAAACACTTTAAAGAACATGTGATCTTAACTGAGATATTTCCAGATGACTTCACCACAGATTTCAGTAAACAATTAAAGTGTTTAACTACCCGGAGTGTATATGTCCTCAACTTCTCGATGCTGGATCTTGTTACGCATTTACATCCAGACCCAAGAACCTTCTATTCTGACCTATTTTCCCCCTGCAGTCAGCTGTAGACCGTGACCAAAGGCATCCTCCTATCTGCTCCTTGTTGAGCTAAACAGACAGAGCTCTTGCATTCCCTCTCTCTCTCCAAGGTATGTTTACTTGTCCTTTTGTATCTGTCATGACTGTTCCCTGAATCCTCTCCGAATTGTAAACATTTTCCCCAGGCTGCGGAGAAAACAGTAACACAGGATTGTAGTAACAGTGAGATTCATGCCAAATGAAGAGGGAATATAATTTTTCAGCTCTTAGGATCACTCTGTTTACAGTCCAAGGATCACATCAGCACCGCAGCCCACTGCCACAAAATAAGGACTTGTACTGACCTGAGCTATTTCCTCATAACTTGGTGACTCCCTTTGCACAAAGAGGGCTAACTTGAGTGACATTGTATGTGACTGTCTGGAAAAAGAAGACTGGCTTACATTGAGCAGCTCATCCCTTCCTCTTCATTACCCACCTTTTCCGCAGGCTCCCTGTCATCTGCAAACTCAATCAACAATGATAGAGGTATGAAATGGTTCCAGATCCTCTCTCAGTGGGAAAAAATAACTCTGCCCAGCACATTTCCGGCATTTGCAAGGAGTGGTTAGTAAGTTTTCTATCAGGTATATGTGCCATGCTACTTTTTACCAATTCCAGCATTTACCCCGAAGGTTGTGCTGAACCCTGTCAAAAACTTCTAAAAGTCAAGCATCATTATGTTTATGAGCCAACTTCACTGAAAAAACCTATCAGGTTGGTCAGACAGGATCTGTTTTCCATCTGTGCATGTGAATTGCCGTTAACTAGATAAGTACTATATTAGCACTTAAAAGGAACTCTAGCACAGAACTATATTAGCACTTAGGTTTGCTTATTCTATGTAACTGTTTATTATTTGAACAGGAAGAGGCTGATAGGCCTCTAATTGCCTAGACTATTCCCCTTACCTATTAAAATACAACGGTAACTTTTAAAAATGTCTAATGGAATGTCTTTAGTGCTCAAAGACTGACTAAATTTCAGCATTAATGTTCATTGAGTTACTTTGCCAGCTCTTTTAAAACTCATGGGTAAGGGATGACCAGATTGCCAATTTGAAAATACCTTCTTTCACAGCTGTTCTCTAACATATTCTTCAGTTACAGCTGGAGAGTACATATTTGATATTGACATATTCTACACTATATGCTGTACATACATACAAATAGAAATGTTTCCCTTTTTATAGTACTATTGGATTGACATAACTTCCATTTTTGCATTAATAAACTTCAGAAAGAATCGTATTATTCTTTAATTTGTGGTTGTTTCAAAAACCCTCAGTTATGATTAATATTTATTCCTAGCAATTTCTCCTTTCTCGCAATAGAGGGATAATTTTAATCCTTTCTTTAAGCAAGTTTGTTTGAGTGAGTTAGGTTTTTCTTTTTCACTTGAGAAATGAAAAGAGAAATTGAGCTATTTCATACAATGTTCATAAACATTCGCAATTAATAATTCACATCAATTATTTATTACAATTTTTTTTACACATTTTTTGAAATTAATTACTTCTGTATTTCTGGCTTCCTTAAACTGTACATTTACGCAGTCATGCAAATAACTCCCAACCCAGTACTGAGACTGCCTGTGGGAAGAGGTCATCTAGTCATTACATCATCACACTAACAGTGTAGTAGATTTGCTCACTGTAAAGAAGGCATTATGGTTATCTCATCACTATTTGTGGTGATCAACCCATGGGATACACAAATTTTAAAGGGATTACAATTTCTTTGTGCTATAACCTTGCTGGGTCGCTGAGACCTGCTCGTAGATGTTCCTAGATGCCATATGTTGGCCAAGGAAAGACTATCTGAAAGAATTCTCAGAAATTCTGTACTCTTCTGAGTACTCAGAATGGAAATTTTTGATCACAAAGTTTGTTAATATTTGCAGTTATACTATCATTTTCAGTTACACTTTACCATTGTTTCCTGCTTCACTCTATCAGCTTCGTCAGCCATGAGAGTTGCCAGGCTTTATT
This sequence comes from Burhinus oedicnemus, assembly GCA_008921705.1. Classification (NCBI taxonomy): domain Eukaryota; kingdom Metazoa; phylum Chordata; class Aves; order Charadriiformes; family Burhinidae; genus Burhinus; species Burhinus oedicnemus. The sequence goes on from VFFE01007699.1 coordinate 925,860, forward strand.
AGTAACCGCATCAAGAAGGGTAGAAGCAGTAGGAGAATGAACTACCAGCAGTTTATATGCAACCAAAGTAGGTCCACTGATTTCAATTGAATGTATATGCTTTCATTTAGCTGGGAATCTAACACATTGTCCCTGCAAATGGAAGTATTATTCATGAGCGTGATAATATTGACATTGCTTATCAATGATATGTTTTGTAGCTCTTCTGGTGTTGTTTATTTGATTTTGCTTAGTCCAATTTTAATCATTTAACTTGTGGTTTTCATAGTGGAATGGTATCTATAAGCAAATAATTTCATTTTAGCTTATGTAACTGTTCTGCTATCTGCCTAACATCAGAAGAAGAAAGGCTATTTTTTCCTTTGTGCTACTCAAAGCACAGAATTGAAATTATTTCTATTGCTTGTTACTGTTTTCAGTGTTTATTTGGTTCAACATTTGCAGCTGGGCAGATGTTTGTGGTTTTTACTGTGCTTCTGTGTACAGGGGAACAATTTTTTTTTTTTTTGTGATGAAAGGGAGAAAGCAGTAGAATCGGCTTTGCCAATACTTTTCACACCTACACAAAGGAAACACCTTTTATGTGTGTATATATGTGCATACACATAAATATGCATACATGTTTACATATATGCATGTATATATATACACATACACACACACATAATCCTTATTCATGTGTTACAACTTTACATGACAACAAACAAAATAACAAGCAGGTTCTTCTTCAAATAGGTGCTTTGGGAACTATAGCTGGCACCATGGATTCCACAACCATGTGCAAAGACTGTATCATATTAAAAACAGTGATAAACAATCATAAATTAAATCTGTGATAAAATATTTTGTCTGTGAAAGTAAGTTAAGGTTTTTGCATCCAGGTGGCTCATGGGCTATGGACTTAAAAATGTGATCTCTCTTTCTAGCAGATAGGAGAGCAGAACAGAGAGAAGATACTTAAAACCCAGCTAGGCACAGTCTTGGGCAACCTGTTCTAGCTCACCCAGCTTGAACAGAGGGGTTTGGACTAAGTCTCCAGAGGTGCCTTCCAAAGTCATCTAAACTTGTGATTCTGTGAAGCATCATCTTTTCTTTCCTGAGCAGAAAAACTCCCATCTCTCAGCTGAGTTTCAGGGGATTTCTATCAGTCTCAGGCTCCAGGAAGCCACCAGAAGGGATGCAACAGAACAGCACCTTGAGTGGGTGAAGGTCCAGAAAAGAGTCAGCGAATGAGAAAGATTTTCGTGTATTACATTTCTTTAAAATATAACTGTGACTCCAATTATTAAAGATGAGAACGGCAGACAGCAGGGGAGAAAATACAGGACTAAAAACTTGGGTTCCTCTTGAAATGTAACATAAACTCCTAGCTAGTTGTAGGAGTACTGAACCTTATAAATCTTGGTTTATCCTCTGAGGTATGCTTTTCTAAACAGCTAAAGATCCTTGACCTTATTTTCCCAAGGACTAGGCTTGATGATAAAATCATTGCTTGTATTTACTTTGTTCAGGCAATATAGGAAGCAGCAAAATTGCACAACACTACTGTGTTAACCTAAAATCAAAATGGGCAACACAGTAGAGCCCATTTTCTCTGTGCCTAAAATCTGCAGAGTACTAACCACACTTTCCTTTATAGCCAAAGTACTTCGACAGTTTGCATCACACCGCAGATCACTGATGTGTCTGAGCCACACACTTACAGCTGTCTGCCTCCCGATTCCATGCTGGGCCAGTGCATCCTTGTTTTCAAATGGGACAGCTAAACTACTGTTATTTAGTTTCATTTGCCAGTATTGTCATTAATCCAGCTGTAGGACCTATAGGCTACAGTTTTATTAATTGCCACGTGTCATTTTTACCAACACCTAGGCCCAGGTTTATGGTGTACAGCCTGAATTTATATTAATGGATGCTGCCAATAAATGCAGTGGTGCAGTATCAGATGCCAATGCAGGACAAGAAAACGAAGAGCACAGAGCACAGAAGGGCCTGTGAAACTTTAAATACACGCTTAGGCCTCTGCCTGATCAGCAAAGCCTCACAGCACATGTGTGTTCATTCAACGGGTGGTGGAATAAGACTACAAACACTCCAAAAGATGCTGAAGGTCACATTTTGGCAAGGAGATCCGGTTCGCACTGTGAAAGAGAGAAGAACAGAGTATGCTGAAGAATCAGGAGACAAGGAGCCTGTTTGCTGAGACATATGAACACAGGAAAGAGGAGATGACAGCTAAGGTAGTTATTAAAAGTGGAGATCAGGGACAGCCCTCGCAGGCTGAATCACAGATTCACAGAAACACAGGGGTTGGAAGGGACCTCTGGAGATCATCTAGTCCAATCCTCCTGCCAGAGCAGGGTCATCTAGAGCAGGTTGCACAGGATGGCGTCCAGGCAGGTTTGGAATGTCTCCAGAGTCGGAGACTCCACCAGCTCTCTGGGCAGCCTGTTCCAGTGCTCTGCCACCCTCAAAGGAAAGAAGTTCCTCCTCATGTTTAGATGGAACTTCCTATGGACAAGTTTGTGCCATGGGCACAACCTTGTCCTATCACTAGGCACCACTGCAAAAAGACTGGCCCCATCCTACTGGCACCCTCCCTTTAAGTATTTATAAGCATTGATGAGGTCCCCCCTCAGTCTTCTCTAGACTAAAAAGACCCAAGTCCCTCAGCTTTTCCCCATAAGAAAGATGTTCCAGTCTCCGAATCATCTTTGTAGCCCTCTGCTGTACTGTCTCCAGCAGTTCCCTGTCCTTCTTAAACTGGGGAGCCCAGAACTGGACACAGTACTCCAGGTGTGGCCTCACCAGGGCAGAGCAGAGGGGGAGGATAACCTCCTGTGACCTGCTTGCAACACACCTCTTGATGCACCCCAGGATGCCATTGGCCTTCTTGGCCACAGGGGCACATTGCTGGCTCATCCTGTTGTCCACCAGGACTCCCAGGTCCCTTTCCACAGAGCTGCTTTCCAGCAGGTCAGTCCCTAAGCTGTACTGGTGCATGGGGTTATTCCTCCCCAAGTGCCGAACCCTACACTTGCCCTTGTTGAACTTGATGAGGTTTCTCTCTGCCCAACTCTCCAGCCTGTCCAGGTCACGCTGAATGGCAGCACAGCCTTGCGGTGTGTCAGCCACCCCTCCCAGCTTTGTGTCATCAGCAAACTTGCTGATGGTACGCTCTATCCCTTCATCCAGGTAATTGATGAATATATTGAACAGGACTGGAGCCAGTACTGACCCCTGGGGAGCACCACTTGTCACAGACCTCCAATTAGACTCTGGAAAAACAAAGATCACAGGACAGCAAGTAGTATTCCCTGCTCTGCTTGATGCAGGTGCATTAGTCCCCATATTAAAGAAAAGAGAGCCCATAGTGAGCTTTATGGTAGGAGTCAGATTTCTGAAATGAAAAACGTAATGATTTTAATGACCTGTGGGGATGGACTGGAATTAAGTGGTGACAGCAGCGGTGAGCCATGCCTGCAGAGGAAGGGCTGGTGTAAGCCCTGCACTCACCAGCATCACTCTGTTATCTGCAATGGTGTAAGAGGAGGGCTGCCCAGAATTGAGACATTAAGATGAAGGGGTGAGTAAAGAAGTGCTAATTATCCATCTGTGGTTATGAAGCCTTTTAGTGGTCTGGGGTCTTGTGAGTTTGTGAGACCTGTCTTACAGTTTCAGACTATGAAGGACTTCTCTATGGTGCCTTTTGCAGAATGGGATTATCATACAGTCCTAAAGTCTGTATTCATCTCTTCTGTATTCACCTACATACTTTGACTTTGGATTGATTGCAGACCTGACATATTTTTGAATAGGACTGCTTGCATGATGATTTAAGGTAGTGATTGTAATAGTGCTTATAAAGCTTGTTGTTTTCTATGATCATCATCAACTCATTCAATAGGTTTTTATGTATTCTTTCATGGTTTTAACTCATAAATCGAGCACTAAAATGTAGTGATATTAATATAAAACTATGACAAGCACCCAGTCTTTCCCTATTCCAAAATATGAGAAGAGGTTATATGGTGTAATTAATGGCAGTTAAATGAAGAGCAAATTCAAGGAAATATTATTTCACGCAAAGTATGGGATTTACAGCCCCAAGAGACCTTTTGAGTGAAATAGTGAGTTGAGTGATTGGATTTTAAAAAGATCTAGATAATTATGTGACCATTAGCATTTATAATTACACTAAGATAATTAAGTATAATGAAACCTCATGCTTCTTGGTATAAACAGATTACTTACAGAAGTCAGGAAGGAATATGTTTTAGGAAATCAACATTTCACAACTGACCAGGTGTATTTTGGTTTTGTTGTGCAGACTCTTTTTTTTAAACTTTTCCAATCAGACAACGAACACCTCTGTAGGCAGAATGATAGATTGAATGGGGTAGCCATCTATTTTACTCTAGAATATCCTATCTCCTTACCAGTTGAAGATAATAAAGTTTCACTGTCTATTTGTGAAACTCTTTATAAGTGTTCAAAATCGACTATTCAAAATTGCCAGAGAGGAAATCTTATTTGGAGATATGTCAGTAACCTTATCTCCTATATCACCTTCTTGTTGCTCTTTCACAACCAGGAATTTCATTGATGGACACTGTAGTCTCAGAAGCCAGACGCATTTTTCAAGGGAAATGTCATTGATCTAATAGAGGGCAGCCTTTTGGCAGAAGACAAAAATTAATAGTTTTAACCTAGACAAGATTTACAAAGTGGTTTTTTTAATAAAAATAAGTGTGAATCAGAGACATGTCACTGTTGTTTACAAAGTTGAAAATCTGTCTTAATGTATTGCACAGTGTGGTTCTTATTCATTCATTCATTTTAAATAAGACAGTTAAAACATTTTGCTGGTGAATATCTTTGCCTACAAGTTGCAGGCCTGATTTACATAACCCTGCATATTGCAATGATATTTAGAATACCACAAAGTGAATGTGGTTTGATTGAAATAGCAGTTTATTTTGGCTGTGTTTGGCATTTGCTTTCACATCATGTAGTCACAAAGAACAAACCTGATGTAGTCTAGGTGTTTCTTGCCCATTTTGTCCATTAGGTGATAAGCAATACTATTTTGCACAGGTTGAGATATAAGTCTATAGCCATAGAATCACAGAATCATAGAATGGTTTAGATTGGAAGAGACCTTAAAGATCATCCAGTTCCAACCCTCCTGCCACGGGCAAGGACACTTCCCACTAGACCTGGTTGCTCAAAGCCCCATCCAACCTGGCCTTGAACACTTCCAGGGATGGGGCCTCCACAACTTCCCTGGGCAACCTGTTCCTGGGCCTCACCACCCTCAGAGTGAAAAATTTCTTCCTAATAGTTATTCTAAATCTACCGTCTTCCAGTTTGCAGCCATTACCCCTCGTCCTATCACTACATGCCCTTGTAAAAAGTCCCTCTCCAGCTTTCTTGTAGGCCCTTTTAAGGACTGGAAGGCTGCTATAAGGTCTCCCCAGAACCTTCTCTTCTGCAGGCTGAACAACCCCAACTCTGTCAGCCAGTCCTCATAGCAGAGGTACTCTAACCCTCTGGTCATCTTCGTGGGCCTCCTGTGGACCCGCTCCAACAGGCCCATGTCCTTCTTATGTTGGGGTCTCCAGAGCTGGACACAGTATTCCAGGCGGGGTCTCACAAGAGCAGAGTAGAGGGGCAGAAATGTTGTTCTGAAAGACTGCATTTAAACTACTGAAAACAAGTTTAAAAATTAGCTGGAAGTCAATAGACATGGAACATATTCCTGGTTCAAACAAAGACTTTCTTTGTTGGCAAGTTATGCAATACTTCAGTATGTTGCTTTCCCTAACTGTAAAGCAATGATAGCAGCATTTATTTCAGCCACTTTGGAACTGCAAAGATTTATAAAGCTCCTTGAGACCGGAATGTCAACTGTTTAAAGGATAATGCTTAGACTTGCAGAACTGTGGACACTTGTAGAAATTATTCGAAATAAAAAACAACTCCGGCAGCACACCTAGCGTACTCCAGTCACTAACAGGCATTCAGCCCATATGACCAGAATAGAATTAGCCCAAAGTAACACCTCCTGAAATACATATAATATGAATGTCTGCAGACCCACTCGTATTCATCTGCACGTTTGCTAACGCAAGCATAGCCAAAGAGCTTTTCAGGTCAAAGGACATTCTGAGTTATTCCAAAAAATAAGTAAATGCAGGAACCTTTTTGCACAAACAAGGTGCACAAAATAAATGCATAATTATAACATTCGCTAGTTGAAGTTTCTGCTTAGGTTTTTTTCCACATTTTTTGACACATTGTTATACATTGCATACGCAAACTGTTCTAAGAGCTGAAAGGGAAAGTTACATTCCCATGACAAGAGCCCCTGCTATGGACCACAATAGCAGTTTATTCCTCTAACTGGAGCTAAGGGACCAGTAGTTGGACAGATTGCACACTTCACATGCACTGACTGTAGAAAACCATGGCTCAGATTTCACTTCACTTGTGCCCGTCAGGAATTGTTTATCTGCCTGCATATCCATATATCGCACTTATGTAATTCATATCACTGTCATACCCGTACCTTTGCAATACATGAGCAAACATTCAACTCTCATTTCTATGTACTCTTAAAGAAAAGGGAATCTGCAGCCATTTTAATAGGTTCAATGATCAATGGTGTCAGAGCAGCTGATGGGCCAGAATCAACTGGGATGGACTTCACTTGTTCCTAAGGAAAAAATAAGCTATTCTGCAGCAATGAAATAGTGCTTTCTAGTTTCTCATAACCTCCCTTGGATGTTTCAGAACAGTAACATACTACTGAAGTATCAACACACAGGATCTTTAAAGACTCATTTCTCGTTAAGCTGTCTCAGCTTCAACCTGCCAACTGAGTCAGCCCAGCTTGGGTTATATTTCACTCACTTTTCCAAAATCCACTACTGCTGAGTCCTGGATTATCCCTGTCTAAAAATTCAGTCCCCCTGTGTCTGAAGGTGAAATTTGGTTTAGCAGCAGGAAGGTGTTAACACAACCGCATTGTGGAGATTAACGTTATAGCAAATCATCAAAAGAAACAGAAATATCCAACACACTCAAGATATCTATTTGTGATGAAAGCTTCAAGAAAGTAATAAGAGAACAGGGTTTTATAGTAGGTCAGTTATTAATTTTTCTTGGAACGCCAACAAGAGCTTGGCAAGAAGCAACATGTCAGCAATATAATTTTTTACTTTTTATTTAATAGGAAGTTCCATACACCATTTAACTCTCTCTGCTCAAACTAAGTATTTATTGTTTCACTTGCTTTGAACTAGAAACTGTGATCTCATTAATAAAAGGTTAGAAATAGTGTTTAGTTTCATTGTAGTTCCCATAAGTATCCCTGTGTTAGCGCTGAAAAAGGACTGCGTGGTACCTAGCAGCAGCACTCATGATGACTCACAACTCATGCCTCTCCCATGTCAAGAGCTTTTCAACTATCCATACACACACAAGAGTGAGAAAGAGTGAAGGGGCTTCTATGCTCAGGTCCTAACAGGGGATACTACTGCTAACTTGACATCTTTGAGTCATTAAGATGCTCGTGGTTGTACTCGTTAACCTGCAAAGACAGTAAGAGAGCTGCCGAAGGTGGTAGCTGCTAACTTGACATCTTTGAGTCATTAAGATGCTCATGGTTGTACTCGTTAACCTGCAAAGACAGTAAGAGAGCTGCCGAAGGCGGTAGCACTACCCTCTTCCTGGCAAGCCTGTCCAAGAGAATGGCCTCTGTGGCAAAAAACTCTTGTGCCCCTGTGTATGTCTAAAATGCGCTGGCTTTTGTGGTGTGACAGCATGGCAACATAACAGTATGATTCTAGAAGGACTAGCCTTGCCCACAATAGCTTTAATGTAATAAAAGCTAAGGTAAAGAGAGCAGGGATACCTTATACGGGTTTGCAACCTGGGTAACTCAGCAGAACAAGCGTTCATTTCAGACAAGTGTCTATGTCACATCTCACAAAGTGTGGTACCCCTTGTTCTGCTAACGTGTCCTGTGCTGCTACTCCATGACAGCATTGTCTGCTCAGCCTTCTGGCAATATCTAGTTCTCATAAAGCATGCTTAGTCCTTCAGCATGCTAACAACAATATAAATGGTTTTAGTATATACTACTGCCCCTGGTGAGTTGGTGTGCAAAGTCCCACTGCACTAATGGTGATTCTGGAAGCATTTTGGGGAGGAATCTGAAAATCTTTTAAAGAACCAGTGGCTCCACCATCTTTCCAGCCATTTGAACCAATACCATTTAAAGTCCAGTTGTTTAAAACAAAACCACCAGAAATATATACTAGATGTAAATGGATATAATGCTGGGAAAAGTAGTGAATAACTAATAGAAAAGATGAAATTTAATAGGGGATTGCTAGCTATGATGTCTGTTACACTAATTTTTGATCCATATAGTTGAAACAGAACAAAACATCCATCTCTGTCAACTATACGCTGCTTAGGTCACATTGGCCATACTTAGACACGTTCATGCTGTAAAATTACTATGTTCCCTATTTAATCTGTCAGGTCTACATGAGGTAGATTGGAGAGGAAAAGATCGTGCATCAACTGCTAGACAGCAGCCCAAGCAAATGGCTATGCAAAGTGAAGTGGACTTGCTCATCCAAGGTTTCAGACACACTTTTCGTTGGTATCTAAACTTCATCAGTCTATGAATACATAGTCATTTGGTTTGAAAATTTTCGCACCTGAGCTCAAAGGTTCACACTAATACTTCTGTTACTGTAAGAAATCAAAGCAGCAAAGAAAAAAAACTTTTCCCTAAAGCCTCTTGCTGAGCTATCATTGCTGCTTCAGACACAGCAACAAAACAAACTAAGATGTGTTTGGGACCACTGACTTAAAATCTGCAGTACGTGCACTCGAGTATGGGTGCTAGTCATGCATGTGCATAATCATGTTAAAACTGCAAACCCATAAACCTAAGCTCAGACTCAAATCACAGTTCTCTGAAATAACTCAGACAACACAGGGAAGAGTTTTTCCTGAGTAGCTTCTAGCTTTTCTACATCATATCCTCATATACTGTGTTGGGGGATGAAGAAGAGAAATGTGATTAAGGTATTTCAAGCCTGACATGAATATTTTTCCAGTGGAGAGGGTTTTGATAATGTAGGCTTGTGGACTGAATTTGGAATTTGCTTTGCTTCTGTAATTGGGCTTCTAATGCCAGCAGAAGAATCAAGGCCTGAAAAGCAAAAGAAAAATATATTTCAAGGGAATGCACACATCTGTGGTACGGTAAAACTATTAGGCTACTGAATGCCTGTTTTGAATTACATCAAATCACCTGAAGACCATATGGCAAATGGAAATTTTTTCAGTTAGCATTTGCTGCCTTGTACAGTATCAAGAAAGATTTTTTTTGTTATTTTAGCTAAACCTATATATGTAAACTCACATGCTTTTGACTTTTTATAATCAATAACTGAAGGCCAAATGCAACCTGCTACAAATGCATAATCTGCAGAATACTGAGCTGTGCTCCAGTGGAGAAGCGTGTCTGTGTTTTTAAAAACGAGGTGAATAAAGGACCGGTCACCTAAGCCATAGGCAGTATCACCAATTCTCCTCAAATTCACTGGGGGAACCACGACTAAGAATCTTAAAATTAGATGCTGAACTGGGGACTCGGGTGCCTACCTTTAGGAGCCAATATTTGAAAACATTGACCTATTTGTCCCTAAAAGGAGAAAGCATTCTAGCAAGTTTAATTTCCCTCTGCACTTTCCCACATACATCCCACACTGTATGTGGGTTGCAGATGGAGAGAGCAGACAGCAGTCCTAAGAACAGCTTTCTTGGAATATGGCAGAAGATTTTTGATAAAATGTCAAACAAAACTGTCATTTTCTAAGCACATTTTCACATATCCATGCATCAATTAGCCAAATTATTGCCCAAACCAGTTGTCTAACACAGCTAGTGAGCCTTTGCCTTTGTCCTTATATTGTCAGAATGTGACTTTAGCTTTGTGTTAATGTCAACACCATTTCATCAGACTTGCACTGTGGGGAGCAGTCCCGTGGTCTCAGGTTGTTTCCCAGTTCCTAAGAAAATCTGAACCTTTTAGACTAGAATGTCCATCACAATAGAAACTAATTTAAAGTTTGCATCACATCTTAAGGCCATTCTGAATATATATTTCTCATTGCTGGGACGTTTTGTGTCTCTCCTGGCCCAGGATTTGTAATGTTTGTTCAGCTATGCTTGAAGTGGGTTTTGTGTAGCGAGTCTTCAGCAGTCTGGCTCAAAAATATTTACTCTCAATAACTGAACATGAATATGTAAGTGTTGTAGTGCACAGATCAGCACTAAATGCACATTTAAGGCAGTAGAAATTGTGTGAGTATTGCTGAGTAGTGGCTACCTGGACTTAAACATCCTTGTGCCTAATGTTTTCAAAAATAGCTGTCTCTCACTTGCAAGATGCTTTTCCCGCTTTCTGTCTTTCTAACTTCCACAAGAGAGACAGAGCACCGGTGCCTTAGAGCTACCACTTAGTTTATTATTCATATTCTTACTTCATCCCAGTGAGAAAAGAGGAATCTCTCTAGATGGAAACGGTTGCATTACACATTCTGTACAATAAAACATGGGGCTTTATTATTGTTGTGTTCTGGTTTGTTAGATGTAATACAGCATATCAATGAGTTGCACTTGTCTAAAAATTGAGGACATTTTTTTAAAGGGACATTATTTTTAAAAAAATACTGTAATAAGAAACACATCCCAGACTTATTTATACTTTGATATTTTAGTTTATTTTTATATCCTTACATTAATGTCCTTACCTAAAGAATGTATAGGATAAAGGCTTTTCCTGTGCTTGAACCTGCTACGTTCTGTGAGGTGGCATGTCAGTTCACAGAAATAAGTTATTCTGCAGCACTAACATTCATTATTTGAACCTGATACAGCAGTTGCTGTGACTATGGCTGTACTGCTAAATAACACTTGTTCAGGGACCATTCTCTGGCCCTGAAGCAAAGTGGTCTGGCCTGGTCCTGTCTACACTAGGTACCACCTGTCCTTCAGGTCTCCTTCAGGCCTGGTGTGGTACCCCTGAGACTCTAACATACAATTATCATTGTATGTGGGCGTGCTCAAAATATTCACAGCAATACGAAAGCCATTGCAGCTTACCAAAACAGTGCTTTTGCTGCATCAAAATAAAATTACAGTTGCATGCCTTGGGTTTGATATGCTGACATGTTTGAGGGTATAAAATCTGCTAGTAAAGTTTTGGAGAACTGAGAGGGGTGGAGGAAGCCAAGTCTTGTCATTCTTATTCTTACTGCCCTTTTGGGAATGGTCCTTAATGCTTCCAGACCCTAAACCTGAATCTGACCATCGTAGCAGAGTGTGCTGGTTGGCAGAAGACAAAAACATGCCAGCGGGCTACTGAGTAATAAAGTAGCAGAGATGATCAGAGTATGAGTTTCCTCCACGTCTCCTGTTATTTAGCTGGGCAGATGTGTGTTAAACACTTACATGGCTTCCAGTGGTTGAAGAGTGCAGGATTCAGGTGTGTATGTTTACCTGGGTACGTACCTCCTCTGTTTGGTTTTCGACTTGACACCACTAACTTTGATTTAATTATTCCTGATTTCCACTGCTGACGGAAGACTCAAAACTCCCATTTTGTCATGCTTAACCCAGATAACAGGAAAACCTTCCCTTTTTGCAGCTCTGAGTTATGGGGCTGCGCATGGCATCATAGACGTGCCCAGTCTGTGATCCATGGCCTGGCAAGTCAGTTCATCTTACCTGCATAACATTTCCAGGGGTATATTCTTTAGAGAGCCTTCTTGGCAGTCTGCTTACTGCTGTGGTCCCTGCTGGGACCCCGCAGCCTCCCACAGAGCTGGTACGTGGGGCTGCAGAGAAGCTGCCAAGGCAGAGAGGATGGGTACCACTGAGGTACCACACAGTCAACATACCCAACTCTAATTGCATTTCTTTGGTAAAGGGTAAGCCTTTCTAAAATTTCACACAGTATTCGGGACTGGAATTAAGAGATTAAAAGGAAAATGAACAGTTAGCAAAGAGGGAGAAAAGTCTTTGCTACTGTTACCACACTTAATTTCTGAGGGAAGACAGCTAAATTAAGACTGACTTCTTGAGCAGATCTTCACGCATGCAGCTGCTAATTTGGGATGAAGGAATGTACTTTGTGTGAACTCGATAGCCTTCTTTCTTTTAATTATTTTTTTAAAACTTTTCTATTAATTTTTTTATTTTTTAATTCACAACATGTTCCTGTTTCTTTAAGGGAACAATACAAGCACTTTCCAGTAGCCAAAAATAATATGTCTAAATACCAGTGGATTTTAACCAAAGACTGCACAGAACCATGGATAAAGTGTCTGCCTTATATTTCAAAGTACAAAGTTCAAATTTTGCAGGTACTTGTAGTTTTATTTTTAAATTTTAACTGGCCAGATTCTCAGGTTGGGTAAATCAGCAGAGCTCCACCAGTGTTAGGGGAATTATGCCAAGTTGCTTTAGCTTAGTATCTGGCTTCATGACTTTTTTTCTCTTTGTGTTGAATTCAGCTTTCAGTACTCACGCACTAAAAATTTGTTTGCAGTCTGTAACTAAAGGGTTTTTTTCTTTCATTATAAGTAAAAATACAGTCTGTGAATTTGTGCAAATGAGTAGGCTCTGAAGGGAAGGTTGCGGGCATAAAAAGATACTAAAGCTGGACTTCCCTGATTTAGACTTCTACTGAATTGGTGGAAATGTTGACAGAGTAGAGAATGAGCAAAACCATATGGACAAAGTCTCTTCAGTCTCTGCAAGGCAGAAGAGGATGCAACGATTTCCTTCCCTCTCTTACACTCAGGCACAAGGCTCTTCAGAATTAGAAGATGACAGCAATGTGATTTTTTGCCATCAATTTCAACATCTGCATCTTTTAAGATCAGCCTGAGGCCACACCAGACTCTGAAATCTGACCATTCCCTAACTGTTCACACCCATGGATTGCTTTCCCTGCTGATCCCTTTGCCATCCGCTTCCTTGAATTTTATGATTAATTAAATACTTGTATTTAACTGTATTTAATGTTTGCACCTAAGAATCAACCAAGTGTTATGCAAGGTCCTGCATCTTCTGGGGAAGCCAGTGCTGGAGCCAGGTTTGCTGGATGGATGAGCTGCAAACTTGAGCCTTGCCAGGGCTGTCCCTCAATATTCAATATGAACCTATCCACTGAGACCAAGATTTTATCTTTTAGTTTTATTGTGAACATTTGACAAGCACATTCTCCAACTAGGAAGACCTATAACTAAAATTGTTTGCAATGCAGAGTTTGTTACACTAAACATCTGTCAGATGCATAAATCTTAGCATATCTGACTGTACATCATCAAAAGATAGAAGCTAGAACTGAATGCAGCAGAGCTGTGGGTCTGCCCTGTTAGGTAGCTAATGGCTGATCAGAGCTAAAAGGGATAAGTAGTGGAGTGAGGGGACATGAGAGGTCTCCCTAGGAGTCTCAAGGAGTGTTTCTGATCGAGTCACAGTCATCTCTGCATTTTATCCCATTCTATTCAGGTAGAAATGTAATGCAAATCTGTTTGAATAAGGATCATGAGGTTCCATGAAGACACAGAGGGGCAAGGCAGCAGTGCCCATGCCATTCGGCCAGCAAACTCACCCCTCAGCCAGGCAAACCCATTGAATTTCTCTGTGTCCATCTTCCTGAAAGTCCCTCTACTAGCCCTTTCAGTGAATGCTAGCTTTTTGATTCAAATCTTTACAGAGTAATTACTTTTGCAATGTTTTTATCACAGAATGATTTAGGTTGGAAGGGACCTTTAAGATCACCTAGTTCCAACCCCCCTGCCATGGTCAGGGACACCTCCCACTCGACCTGGTTGCTCAAATCCCCATCCAACCTGGCCTTGAACACTTCCAGGGATGGGATTTTTAAAACCCTTTAGAAATATATAAAAGAAGAAATAACTTAATTTATGCTGTATGACCAAAAGACAATTTGGAAAATTATGACAGTTCAGCAACTTTAGAAGAGGGCAGTTTCTGAGCTACATACATACAACCATAATCAAATCTTTACATGTAATTAAAAGGATGACCATTTTTTACTAGGCCTATAAAAAATTAGGCTTTGTATTATGTGATTCCAGCACATGTATGGGAAGCATAAGAGACTAAGACATGTAATAGTGGAAAATTTATATGACAGTGTGTGATATTGAAAGGAAGATTTCTTGAGCTTTTCCTCATTTCTCTTGTTTGTTTCCCTGGCAGTGAGTTTGTGAGTTTGAATTTAGGCTTCAGATCCTATGCTTTTATTTATCATTTAAAAACTAGACCTGCATCTATTATTTTTTAGAAGATTTTCATACATGTTTCCATATATTTTTCAAATACTGTTTTGACTGGTAGTGCATAGAACAGTGATTTTTCACCTGGTTTATATTAGCTTAGCTCACATTTATCCAACTTCATGAACAGATTCGGTTTGTTGTAGTTGGATTAAATTTAGTGAGTACATAATCAGATAGCCATGAAAACAAGGTATTTTTAAGCCAAGAAAGCCAAATTTGTCCTCATTTACCTCCTGTGGAAAGCCATTAACTTTCATGAGTAGAAGGGAGGGCAGAAATTGGCTTTGCATAGTGTGAAATTCACTTCAGTGCTTTGGCCAACCCTTTCCCTCAAACTTAACATGGTTAAGGACATACAAGATTACAACCAAAAATGTTGACAAGGGATTCACTGGCTGGCAATTTCCAAATGTACCACTTAACCAAAGCCATTGTAAAGTGCACAAAACTCCCAGAAAGCACCATACTTCTCGGTAGTTGCAGAATCATTGAAGATAGGAAAGTATGAGGACATGAGAAAGTGAAGTCCATCGTGACCCTCTCTCTGCAGCAGTTAGGCAATGACAACATGCAAAAAACCTGTAGATAAGTGCCCCGGTGCTCCAGAAATGGTGGTGAAGTCATGGAGGTTTTTTCCCTTCAGGATGAGTACCATCCAGCTCTCCCATACTGCAAGTAAACAAAAATAGGTAATAAAAGAAGAACAGAAACACATAAAAACGTACTCTAACTGTAAAAATTATCAAAAGAAAAAACATTGCCTTAAGATACAATGACCACATTTCCTTCCCCTTAAGCTAGGACAGACGCATGTGACATCATGGGATTTCCCATACTGAGCTCTATGAAAGTCCCTCGGTGCAGGCACTGCTCCGCTGGTCACAACTGCTCTTTCAGGAGTGCTGCGAGAAAAGGGGCAGAGCGGCTACAATCTACAGCATCATTTCTAGAGCTGCCTGGGAATTTTGTGCTACAACATGCTGTGTTTACTGAATCATTAAAACCGATTTATGGGAAAGGCTTGAATGTAATCCCCATTTGAAAAAGAAAAAAAAAAAATCCCCTCCCTGCCTTTTCAACTTGCTGAAATATCCTGCTTTACGTTTCCAAAATAAGAGGTTGTCTTTGGAGGTTGTAAAAAAATCTTTCCAAACTTTTAGAGGTTTTGAAATCTAAGTAACTTCCTGTTGAAAAAGAAGTTAAAAAAATCCAGAGAAAAGGCATTATCAGAATAAAGTATGTTCTTTGATCCAATGAAAGCATTTTTGATTGCTGAGCTGTGAAAATTTTCAAAAATTTTATTTTTCCTCCCTTTGTAGGAGGGGAAAATATTTTGAAAGCTCAAAACTTCTGACAATCAAATAAAAATATTCCCTTACTACTCTAATCACATCCCAAAAAGTCCTGAAAAAGGTTCCATGTGGTTGAGGGTTTCTCAGTTCTCAGATTTCTAAGTACAAATAAAGGGAATACAGATGTTCTGCTGGACAGACCATGAGGAGGTGCCTTTACTGGGATACATGGGGGGTTGCAATCCCTTCTTCAGCCATCTATCACATCAGGAGCTTCCTATTACACAACCGAGCCCATCCAAGCTAAGCTCTCCCTTGTTTCACCTCTGCATTCACACAGTGAACTCAACATTTAGCCCTGAAATATAAGCAATTTCTCTGTACATACTGAGACATGGAAAAGGCCAGGATGTCCACGTCCTCTGCCTCATGTAGGTGGCCACCTGATGGCCACACATTGTGGTGGAAATAGTACCGTCCAAAGTTTGCGGATATTTCTCTCAGATTTTATGCTGGAAGGCTTGGTTTGGTCTTTAGTGTGTTATGTTGGAAAACTGTCTTTTGTTTTGCTCAGAAATGCTGTGTATTCCATTACGTCGTGGTATTTGTAGTATGTCATGAACTTTAATAAGACAGACGGAACACAGTCAGCCAGATTTCACAACTGTTTCTTGGGTTTATGTTTGTTTATTTTTTAATCTTTTTTATGTCTGAAATCTGCCCTCAACAAAACAAAGCACTTTTATCAAGCCAAGCCTTAAAAAAAAATACACTGGCACAGAAATATTCTTATGCTATTGGTGATTAATATGTATACAGTGTTAGTTTAGTGCCATCAAGTGACCAAAAATGTGAAACAGCACTTCTATTTTGGGGTTTTTTTTCAGTTTTTTATTTTAATCTAAGGAAAGCTGACCTGTTATCCTTTTGATATAAGTACAGGGAAATAGCTTCACAGGCTTTTGATGGTCTACTTCTAGGGCATTTCTAGTAAGAATCCCAAAGTTAGCTTCAAAATTTATTGCATACATTGATAAATCAAGGCCTCCTCAGTTTTCCTAGGTTATAAGGTTTGAAGAACTTCACCCAGCTCTCTGGCTGAAATCTTCGCTGTGTGGGATTCAATAGGAGGTCTCACCTAGGTGAAGACTCATAACAATTTTGATTGCATGGTGGTATTCCAACGCTCTACTAGAGGTTATTTTAATGAAGGACATCATAAACTGGGTGTATAAATCCTTATTTTGTTTTCTGAAATGCAGAAGCTAGCTCTGTCAGAAACAAGCATCCTAAGTGGACTGAAATGGATACACCAAGGAAAACACTTAGGTTTTAGTATGTCCACTTATTATATGATCAAACATTGCATAAACAAGTATAGTCAATGTAAACTTCTAAGAAAACATTTCTACAAATTATTTTTCCATATTTTATCTAAAATATATGTAAATTAATTTCAAAACACCCATTAATGTAGTAGCTAAATACAAATTAAGTTTGTGATTTGTTCGGGTGGAATCAATCTCAGAAGCGTCATTCTCTGAGGTGGAGTGACTGCGTTTTATCATGAGTCTGTCACACTGATTTTCCACCAGCAGACAGAGCTGTTTATCAGCCACCAGGTAAACGTAAGCCCTAGAACTGGCAGAAAAGCAATGCAAACACTACAAAACACCCTTGAGAGTGAAGGGAGAAGTTGGCAGATCTGAGCATCCATGGACAGGACACTAAATACAAGCATTTTTAAAATCCCAGGTCATGCCTTGGTGAGTAATAAGCAATCTTCAAGAATACTGGTCTGCCAGGGCTTGCTGTGGTCAAGAGCGGAGTAGAGTATCACTACAAATCATGTTTGTTACCTGGTAGTCCCAAAAGCTGAAATAATATCATAGGTGATTTTGTAAAAGTCTTTTCTTGATAGTTCACCACATCTCTTGCTCTACATATTGATTCCTGTATTGTGTGTAGACAGTTAGCACTTGTGGTTATAGCTTCTGATGAAATACAGGGAAGAACAAACCTTTGTGGTGTTGCTATTTCACAATGGCCTGTGGTTTACAGTTGGATCTATTTTGTGAAAAGATGGCAAGAATTGAAAGCTCTGCACATGCGCCCTAGCTTTTAAAGTGGTTTCATATGTTGGCTGGGAGTGTCCCAAGTGCACTTTTCATATATTTAGACACTATCTACATTTTAAGGGTGTATTTAAATGTGATAACTTCCTGT
Source organism: Burhinus oedicnemus (assembly GCA_008921705.1). NCBI lineage: Eukaryota > Metazoa > Chordata > Aves > Charadriiformes > Burhinidae > Burhinus > Burhinus oedicnemus. Next base: position 943,783 of record VFFE01007699.1, read on the forward strand.
CTTCATTATACTTCCTCCTGCTTTGCATCTCACTTTCCTATGAAGTTATAAAAATTTATACTTTAAAAACTATTTGCTTCTTAATAAAGTTTCTAAATCTCTCCAGAAAAAGGTTGTGGAGAAAAGAGCTGTTACATATTTTGAGACATGCAACAGTGACAAGAGTGCAGCTAGCAGCAGAGATCAGCCAGAGAAACCGCTGTACCAGTTGCAAAGAGATATGCATTTGCTGGCAACAATTGGAAAATATTTTTTGAGAGAAAATTCACTTAAACATCACCCCTAAATTACAAAGTTTCACATTCTGGAAGGGTGTGGATACTGCTCTAGTGATTGACTGAGAAGCAGTGGTCAGAGTAGAGGAAAACTTGAATGTTAACCAAATGTTGTCAGTAATTTACAGGTAGAATTTTACCTTTTCCATCATAACATTTCTTTTTGCTAATGGCTTATGGTCTCGTAACTTAGACTTTTAGGGTCTTGCTGGTTTCCTTGACTTCCTTATGGTCCAGTTGCCATCATCTCAACAACTGATGTAGCTCTATTTTTGTAATTGATTTAGTGTCATGAACCACAATATCCTGTTACATATCACACAAACACAATCAAAACATGCTCCTTTCCAAAGAATTTTCTGTTTACTTACATAAAGAGGTAACAAATCCTCACAAGCAGAGGAAGGAAAATAACCAGAGTCAAAACCATCCAGCTCACAGGTACAACTGGCTAGAATAATGCATCCCACTTGTTGGACACGTGATCCATATAGTGATGATAAACCATACTCTTGGCTTTTTGTTCCTTGTGCTCCCTTTTTCCCAAACCACTGCGGCTCATTGCTTAAGTTGTCAACCAAAGTGCTGCATCCTTTAATGCCTGACCATTAGAGATCCTGAGCACACAGGCTCCTTTGAAGCAATGGATTTCAGGTTCAAAACCACAGAAGAAGAGTAGGTGCCTTTTGCTTTAGACTTTTAAAAACTCTTAGTTACTTAAAGTATGCCATTGCAGCATATGAACTCTTTAAATTTTACCACCCAAGAATGACCAGCCAAATACTGCTTCAGTCTCTATACCATCTTTCGAATATCCTTTTGAGAGAAGTGATCAGGTACCTTGAAGTTGAACGACTTCTTCCATTAATGGCCTTTCCCTTTAGGAATTTTTCAAAAACGTTTAAATATTGGAAGGCATATCATGAGGAACTGTTCAATTTATTTTCTGCATATTCCTGAGTGATGTAGTCCTAAGTAGTTTCTCACACCCTATTCTGTTCCAATTCTTTGAACAGAAGGCTATTGAAGTCAGGCTATAATAATGAGGCAGCAATATCAAATACTGATTTTTTTCTCTTTCATACCATACCAAGTGGGAACTCTATACGTGATACTGTAAAAATTACCATATGCTTATGAGCACTGAGCAGAAGCACTAGCTTGGTTTTGGAAATTTTTCAGAGCACACAAGAACATACAATTTCACCTCTGCTCCTGAATTAAAAGCAGTCCTCTTAAAATGCAAAAGACTGCTTTTCCTCTCTCCTTCTAACCAGTCAGCTGATAGCAGCTATGTTTCCACCACAATTAAAAGCACATCTTACAAAGCAGCTATAAGAGCAGTCTGGCTTATGTCCGGTGAACTTTCCTTCCACAATGCTGCCTGGTTGTCAGCCTGTCCAGGCATGCCTGATCATTATAACTCATGAGATTAGCGTGGCCACAGACATTTTGACATGCTTAAAGTGTGCTGGAAGTTACTCCTGCATGTGTGTGATATGGCAAGAGGTGAGTTTAATCTTTGGAGCAATTTTGGGGTTGCTGTTAATAAATAATGTAACACAATCCATGACTTTTCTTTGAAAAGAACCTGCTGGCACATGGCTCGTTTTACCCAGCTGTAGTTACCTTAAAATTGAATGTCTAATTTAAGACAGTCATCTAGACTCTCACTCTTCATAGTGAACAGAGATTCTATAGGAAGCAATTCATTCTCTATAGGTGTGATGTCTGAGATAAGAATGCTGAATCAACCACCTTTCTTCAGGATGTACAGTAGAAACATGGAAGGCTATCTCAGACTAGAGGCTTAACTTAAATATTTGGCTAAATTTAGTTGAGAAGAATCCATCCTTAGTGCCTCAAGTACAATTATTTGCTGAAGAAATCCTGTTCTAAACAATGACTCTGAACAGAAGAGTTGTTTGTAGTCATTTATCACTTCTTCAGCTGCTCTGAAATGAAATACAATTCTATTGATGTAAACAGAGGAGACAGCATTTTCCAGTTAAGAAAAAATCTGGCCGTGCATTCAGAAATAGGACACCCGTACTACACACCATACAAAATGCGTCAAGTTTTCTAGATGCGAATGAGGAAGGGAGGGCCTTTATACCTTTTTTGTGTGTTCTTCAATATAGGGTAAGCAGTCTAATCTGTTCATTCAGGCTTTGGCCAAGCTGATCTCGTATCTCCCCAGTTCGTCACACAGTATTAGCTTTTATACAGAACTTATGTTATCATAGGTTTGCTCTTTATCTTTGCTGAACTGGTTCTGATTTATGGAAGGCAGGATACGTCAAACAATAATTTAGAATATCTATCAAAGAAATATTACATGCTTGCATGTATGTCTGAAAATTATTCTAAATTATGGATTTGTTTTACTCAACTAAAATGGAAGCATGAATATTATTCTCTCACAGCTCTTCTTTGCACCAAGAATGCTGTTGGATACAGAGTAGAAGTATTTAATGAATAAACGGCCTAACATACTTGGGACTACTATGTATGGAAAAAATATAGGCATTTAAAATATTCTTAGCTGACACTTTGTAAAAGGTTTAAAGGTAACCTACCTAAGCAAATTAAACAGTTTAGTCCCAAATCTCAGTTCTTCTTTTGCTTTCTTTTACCTCCCCCACATCTAAGCAAACCAGTCCCTGACAGGGAAGGTACTTCCTAGCAGAATGCTGAGCCTGTTGACCAAAAAAGGGAAACTTGTGATTTTACCATTTACAGAGTGAGATTTAAACTTCCCTTTGTCATAGAGCTTTATACATATATATATACATATATATTCTTAAACATCTAGTCACATGCACTTGCTCACAAGGAAAGAAATAAAACAATGTATGAATCTGGAAACTAATGTTCTGCCAACAAATCAGCTTTGCCCATACAAAAATAGGGAAAACCCAATGACATTACAAGTTACTTTTAAAATTTCAATTTAAGTGAGATATTATGGTTGTGGATAAAATGGAAATCAGAGTTTAATCTGTAAGGCTCTATTTGTATACTGCTGTTGCATAACGTATGTCTCCTCATTAGATGCTTCCTCCCTCCCTAAGACTTTTTGGGTTTTCTCTCATCATCGCTATCCATACTTATTTTAATTACTATTATATGAAATACAGCTCCACTGCCCTGTGGACTATATGTAACAAGTTTACTAAAAGGCCTTTCCTTACAACACTGGCTATACAGAGAAATGACTCAACCTCTCATCCACTTCTCAAATTAACATTTGTGGTACCGTACTTAGCAGCTATACAGCAGAGCAGAGTGACTCTTATGCATCTAACGACATGAAGTATGTCTGGGTGCTGGAGGGGAGCCAAGTCATCAGCTTCATAGAGTAGCTGGGACACCAAAGGTGTGAGGAGGGATCTTACTCGATGAACATAATCAGCCGTTTTTTCCAGTATAGTTAGCATGGGTTCTAAACCTGTTTTAATGAAGTAAATATACTCTTTTCTCTTAAAATTTTGTCTCTGATATTTAAATCTTACACGCCTTTAAAGAGACTAAGTTAGTATTCCCCAGTAGTGCGGATATATCAAAGTGTACTGGATTATTTCTGGATTACCATATACTCTGCACTATTTTAAGAGTCCTCTTCAGGACACTTCCATAATGAAGTGCAGGGATTGCCTGAGCAGTGTATACCAAACCAGAGGCCGAGAATTCAGCCCTCAAATTCTACATGGATTAGCCTACGAAACAGAGCTGTTAGAAATATTAGCGAAGGAATATAGACCTAAAGGAAATATATTAACTACCTAATCTTTCAATGTGTACTAAAATCAAAACTATTTATAGTCAAGTACTACATTTAATCATGGGTGTAGTTCAGAGGGATTTCACTAGAAACATTACTTTACATAAAATCGTCAATTTAAATTGCTGAGTAAATACTTGTACAAAATTCTCTCTTCCTGGTTTTACTTACAGAACAGCTTTAAATGCTGGCACTGCAAATCTGCCTACAGGATTGTTTTGCTCCAGGTAAAATGATAAATTACGCATTTGTTTATTGACAAAAATCGGTTTAATTAAAATTGATTTTAAATCAGTTACACACTTACAAACTTCTTTGTGTACAGGTATAAATTGATTTGCAACTAGCTCATAAGAACTTAGCAGAATTTAGTACGAATAAGCTGATTACAAACTAGTTTAAATGTGTTCACACCAGAGTTTGCAGTGGTATGATCAGGGTAAACTTTATATGATTATTCTCTACTCCGCTCTCGTGAGACCCCACCTGGAATACTGTGTCCTGCTCTGGAGTCCCCAAAATAAGGACATGGACCTGTTGGAGCGGGTCCACAGGAGGGCCACGTTAGAGCACCTCTGCTATGAGGAAAGGCTGAGAAAACTGGGGCTGTTCAGCCTGCAGAAGAGAAGGCTCTGGGGAGACGTTATAGCAGCCTTCCAGTTCTTAAAATGGGCCTACAAGAAAGCTGGAGAGGGACTTCTTACAAGGGCATGTAGTGATAGGACGAGGGGTAATGGCTTCAAACTGTAAAACGGTAGATTTAGATTAGATCTCGGGAAGAAATTTTTCACTCTGAGGGTGGTGAGGCACAGGAACAGGTTGCCCAGGGAAGTTGTGGAGGCCTGTCCCTGGAAGTGTTCAAGGCCAGGATGGATGAGGCTTTGAGCAACCAGGTCTACTGGGAGGTGTCTTTGCCCATGGCAAGGGGGAACTAGATGATCTTTAAGGTCACTTCCAACCTAAACTATTCTATGATTCTATGATTCTATGTTTTTTAAATTAGTGGAATTTCTGCAGGTACCTCCAAGTCATCAATCAGATCAGGGCAATAGGTAAGCCATGGCACATCTTATTATTGTTGTTGCTGATGGTGTTGATTCTATTATTGTTGTTAGTCTGGTAGAAGCAAGATGTACAAGTTAAGGATCTGTTATTCTAGGCTGTGAGTACACATACAATGAAAAAATAGCGTACGCCACAAAAAACAGAGCTAGCATCCTAAACTTTTACTGAAAGCAAAACTATTCATTTGTATCTTTTTAAAAATGATAACTTTACAAAACTGCAAACTTATTTTAAATAGTTTAAATGTCATTGAAAAACAGTGAGAGGCAGCTATGTTATTTTCCATGAAAAAAATGTGCTTCTGTTTTCTGACTAGCTCTAATAACAATAAGCTAAAGTATTCTTTACTAGCTTTGCTTTTGGTTAATGTGTCATGGGTTGGCCATTGACATAACTTGCAGAATAAATATATTATTGCATGAATCCTTGAAATACACTCAGGAGTCTTTTATGCTCCCAATAATTCCATGGGAACTTCACCACTGACTTCAACAGTTGAGGTTAAGCCTATTCTGAACATGTCTAAAAATTCTCAATATAATAGAACAGATTGACATGGAACACTTGAGCATTGTATTTTGTGAAGCTTTTTAGGTACCTGAAAGACAAAGCTTTACTGGATAAATACCCTGAAGAACATATAGCAGAAACCCACTATTGTAAAGACCTTCCCTAATAAAACTGTTGGCACAGTAAGTATAGTACTACACCCGAGACATGAATCCAGTATTCACAATTACATTAATGTATATATTGGGCGATATACATTCATACATACTCCCCCACCCCTGAAAGAAAAATCTATGTACATCTATAAGCTTGTGCTGATATATGGCCATTGCCTGAATCGAACCCTTTATTTATTTAAGGTGGCACTAGAGTTGTGAAAATATAATAGAATCATAGAATTGTTTAGGTTGAAAAAGACCTTTAACATCATTGAGTCCAATGTTAAGTGATGGTTCTAGGTCTTGTCATTCTGATTCTTTCAATTATTTGCTCTCCACCAATTTCTTCAGGAAAAGGAAAATGAGCAGGGGTGCTTACCTAGAAAATACAAGCAAAGACAAGGACATCATTAGCAAGATGCTGGCACAAATCTAGAATGGAGGAAACTAGACAGATTGACAGGGTTATAACAGCACTTTGACAGAAGAAAGACTAATATCTATATGGGGAGGATTGAGTTTTGGCCACTCTGTGACAAATGCTGGGGTTAACAACACAGTTTTGTGGATGGTTTTGCAGAGGGTCTGAACTACTTGACCACGGGCTATTGTTCCGTAACATTATTGTGAAGAAATGATGTCCATTCAACAAGGACAAGAAAGAGAATTTGAGGATAGTGACTCACAGACATGGGGAGGTGACCTTTTAACAATATTGGAAAGGGACTTTGAAAGATGTCAGTTATGAAGAGCTAGAAATAAGGAATCTTAGAGAGGAAGAGAGAATAAAGAAGTAGGCATTAAGAGAGAAAAGAAAATAATGAAAAACATCTTGGGATATTTGAAGTCAAATGCCAGGGATCTAGTGAACCTATGGAAAAAATACAGTTTTTGTAGCATCCAAGAGACATGGTGGCACATTTCAGTGATAGTTGTATGTAGGAATGCTAAGGAAAATGGGCACAGGAAATCAGGGGAGGATGATTAATTTTGTATCGAATCCAGGAAGAGACGAAAGATATTGTTCTTGGTGAAAATGAAAAGGAGGAAGCAAAAGTATGTCACAATTGGGGTGTATTTTTCATAACAGACTATAGCAGTATTCAAAAGAAGGAAGTTATGTTTTTTCTGACTTATTCTGACCAACTAATAAAGGTATTCAAAAAGCTTGCCCATGAGATAACAGTGGATTTCAATTACTTGAATACCAGCTAGAAAAACAATATGGCAGGACATAAAACGTCTGTCAAGCTCTTGTAATATTTTAGGGATGAACTTTTGCTTCACAGGACAGAGGAAGTTATAAGAGGCATTACCAACTCGAATTGCATGACAAGTAGGGAGGAGTTCATTTTGATTTTAAAGGCAGAAAGTAAACTGGGTGAAAGTGATCATGATACTTTTTACCAAGATAGGCTTCCTACTCTAAGAAAAAGAGGAAGAGAAAGGGCGCCTGCAATGCCAACTATGGACTGCATTGTTATGTAGAAGTAGTTAAACTAGCTTTAATCAAGCTAGTCTGGGTACTAAAAGCAGGCTCATCACAACAGCATGCCATTCTATATGAGTTAATTAACCTCCTTTCTGTATGGTCTAGGCCTGAGCTCAGTCATTTAAAGCTAACCTAGATTTTCTACAGAGAACAATAGGCTCATTTTTAATTAAACATACAATAGCAAGCTATCTTGATGTGAACAAAAGGAAGCAGGGGAAGCTTAAGTAGACTGTGTTAACATCACATTAAGAGCTCTTCAAGGATTTGAAAAAAAAAAGTCACAATAAGGGGATATAACTGAAGAGTAACATAAAAGAATATGAATAAAAGACTAAAATCACAAAGCCTACAGTACAAAATGAGTGACAGGTAAAAAGGCATATAAAGGGCAACAAGAAGATGTCCTGGAAATATATTAGAAGTGCCCAGATACTTAGTTAAATTTATCTTAGAATTTAAAGAAGGAACGGGTTAAAAACTATTCAGATTATATAAATTTGAGTTAATCGGGCCTGAAGAATTTTAGTTAATAATATAGCAAAAATAATCTCTGAATTGCTAAAAGACTAGGTCCAAGGCAACTTGAAAAGCATAAAATGTGTCTACCTAAGGAAAGCAAGTCCAAAGCTACCCAGATTAATTTTGATCCCAAGGGATATTCTAGAAGAAATTCCATGATGAAGAGGTTAACATAAGTTTGTCAGGAACAGATACTCTCACATTAATCTAATGCCCTTTTTTACAATCAATTTCACTGATTCAGTAGAAAAAGAGAAACGGTATCACAGATCTTGAGTTTAGTACAATTTAGACACTGTCCCATGACAGTTTTCTTACAACAAAAAGCAAAGGAAATATAGTTTTCATGAAAGCACCAACTAAATGACATGCTGCTTGCAAAAATCAAACTTGGAGATCATTTCCAGTGAGATCCCATAAGGATGTGTTGCCATTTCAGTTCTATTCAATATTTCCATTAGTGATCTGCAAGATGGAACAGAATATAGATATGTTTTAAAAATCTTGCTTTTCACCAACCTGGGAGTTAGAAGACATAATCAGATTTCAAAACTAATTTCACAGCTTTGATAAATGTCTAATGTTAGCAGGATGAAATCATCAAGGCTAAGGCAAACTCAACCGTACAATATAAAACGGAGAGAACTAGGTGGCAGTATGTTAGAAAAGGTTCTGAGCAGAAGTAAGTTTTTCTCCCAAGAAAAAAAGCAAGTTATTTCTGGGATGTATTTATGAGCGTTCCTCTCATGTAATACATGGGAAATAATTACTGCACTCTAGTTAGGACTGATGCCTCAATGGGACTGCTATAAGGGGCCTTATACCTTAAGATAAAAGTCATACGGGAAAGAAGCCAGAGTAAAGCTGAAGAATAAATCACTTATGAGTGTAGTCTATGAGGAAAGTGAACAAAATTGTTTATGAGATGATATACATAACTGTACATATAAACAACTGTATAAATAAATATATATATTTACATGCACATATTTATTAAAATGTGTTCACATGTGCGAACAACATAACAAATATTATCCATTTTCACTGGGAATATGACAAGGAATGCAGCAAAGACAATTCAGGTTGGATACTGTACAAATATATATTTATAAATGCTGTTAGATATTTGTACAAGCTACATGCAGGTATTGCAGATTTCCTTCAAATAGGTGCTTTTACAAATCGATTAGGCAAATAGTTCTTGTGGATGACATCACTAGTTTTCAAACTCTGATCTGTCGCCTCCTTAGCTTCCGTGAACTACTCCTAAGAGGTCCCTGAAAGACAATTAGCATAAGCAAACCTCTCTTCTCAGTATATACAACACTTCTTAGATTCATGCTTATGGGTCCACAAATTGAAAATGTTTGAGTAGTACTGATCAACATATACCTGATTCAGCCTCAGCACAGAGATTAGACAATCTCTTGAAGCCTACAAGCCTATTGTTCTCTTAATTCCTCTGTGAAAAATTACATCCTCTCTGTGAATCCGTTTTTTTACTTATAAAAATGCTAATAGCAGTATTTTTCTACATCACAAGAGATCGTGTCAGTAAACAATTCTAAATTCTTCAGATACAATGGCAGTTACATGAACTAAAGTGTTTTTTACAAACTAAGGGATTTTATTTACCTTCCCCTTCCATTGAGGTTTTTTTAGGTTTTGAATACCTGGCAGAACTTCACCTCCTGCCCGGGCAGCATCTGTCACACACGTTATGGGCAGAAGGAATGTCACTGCAATGGCATTATATTTATGTAAACGCAAGTAAACAGACTCTTTCGCTATGTAATAAAGCCTGTGGTTCCCTCCGTGCACACACGAAGACGATTTTGGGCCCAGGTATTACGCTCCCGGGACGCTGCCGGGACGCCGGGCCCACCGTCGCCCCGGGCCCCCAGGGGCCGCCTTTCCACACCCAGCCCCCGCTGCCGTGAGCCGGGGACAGGGGTGGCACCTCCGTGCCAGCAACAATAAAAATAACACGGCAGAAGCCTTAAGGAAAGGGACGGAGGGAGAGGTGTAGGTGGGCGGCTGCGTTGCCGTGGTGAGGGCCCCCCCCAGGCAGCCCGACGGCCCCTGCCCAGCCCAAAGCCCGGAGGCCCTGAAGGGCCGCAGAGACGCCGCAGCCCGGGCGAGGGCGCAGAGCCCTCGGTGCCGACAGGCTCCCTTCCCCGGCTGCTTGTGCCACCTTCCCCCACCTCTCCAGCGGTATAAACGGGGCGGGCGCCCCCGGCCGGGCCCGCCAGACCGGCTGCCTGTCTGCGGCCGCGGGCCGGCCCGCTCTCCCCGCCTCCCTGAGGCGCGGCGCGGCCTGGCCTGGCCTGCTGTGGCAGCGGCAGCGGCGGCGCCTAGGCCGGGCGGCTTCATGGCTTTCATCCGCAAGCGGCGGCTGGAGCGGGAGCTGTACTCCAAGGAGAGGTGAGCCGCCCTGCGCCGCCGGCCCCGGCCACCCCCGCTCAGCCTCCGCGGCAGTGGCGGCGCCTCCCGCGGGGCTGAGCCGGCCTCCCCAGCTCCCTCCCCGGCGAGAGGGGCCCGGTGCCGCGGTGCCCCAGCCTACACTTCCCCCTTCCCTCCCCCCCTCTCTCCTCCCCGGTCTGCCCCCTTCGCCGGGGCGGGGGCGGCGGGGACCCCCCGGGGCGGGGAGGCGGAGGGCCCGGCGGAGCGCCGCGAGCGGCAGGGCCGCTTCCAGGGAGGCAGCCGGTCCCGGCGGAGCGCCGTGATCAGAAGCCAGCTGCTGTGCTGGCCTTCGCCCTCGGTGTTGTTACTATTTTAATCGGGTGGCTAATGGTTCCTGAGAGTTAAGGCTGAAAAGGCTGTAGAACAGACCTGGGAAAACATGAATGCCACTCCCCTTGAGTAAACTGCATGAAAATAGCGTTTGTTGGTTTTTATTTATTTGTTTGTTCTCAGTTGCGTTAGTGGCATGGAGTTACAGCTCTGCTTCACTATAGATGGAGTTTATTATTTTTTTTCCCCGAACATTATAATCGGTGTATTGTCAGCCCTTAAATTACAGGCTCTCTGACAGCTCTTTAAAGTGCTAAATTCAATTTCCCCGTTCCTGCTTTCTGACTGTGATCTCTATTTTGTGTTCCTGTGGCTAACTGAACATACCAGAAAGGCTTATCACACGTGCTTGAGTATATACCGAATTTACTTTCTTATTTTTAAGTATTGTCCCACTTTCTTTTATGGGGCTTCTCTGCATCTGGCTTGTCACAAAGTTTCAAAACGCTTTGCAACGTAGGAAATCTCTATAAGGTGAGAGCTATAGGCCAGCATGGGTCACGCAGTGCAGGGACAGAGGTGTCTTCTCTCGGGGGAGCAGGGATCCCCGTTTGCCTCCTGCTGCAGGAACCAGGGAGCCGGCAGGCACAGAGGCCCGATGGCAGACTGGTCCCGTGCAAGCCCTGTGCAAATTCCTGATGCGCCTGATGCTACTGGTTACGCAGCACTGTTTATTGTTGGTGAGAAAACCACATGACGAAGAGCTCGGCTCACTTTGTCCATGTAACTTCTGATTCATAGCTATTCGGCCTGTAAAGCTACTACAGCTTTGAAGTGTTTTCAAAGTACAGATGTATTCTGGATAACTTTTTGTCTTCTTGTATACCTTCTCCTTGTTGCTTCTGGGGGCTGCTGTGGTTTCAGTTGTGTATGCGGGGCTGCAGGGAGAATGGTGAAGCTTGCTGTGTAGAAGGAAAAGAGAAGGATTTTTAATCTTGAAGTAAAACATGTTAAGTATAGGAAAAGCTAGAAGAATGACTATATTAGCTCTGTTAAGGATTTAATGTAAATAGCCTCTTTTTTTTTTTTGAGAAGCTGAGAAAAAGGCCAAAACTCATCAGACTTGTCCCAAAGGACCCAAGTGGGATCTAAATCTCTTCTAAAAAGCCCCGAAAACAAACCCAACATATCAATGTCTGTCAGCATTACTGATCTGCAGTTATTGAAAGTCTCTAATGAGAAATATTTTTTGTTGCTCATGTTTGGAAGCATTTTAGGATCTTATTATTTGAGTTTGCAATTTGAGCACTTCATGAAAGATGAGTCTTGTTCTCATTTGCACTAGTAGCTTTTCCTGTCTAAAAATCTGCAAACTCATTTCTCTGTTTCTTTCTCTTGCCTGACAATTGATGTTTGTGTAAAATAAAAGTAAATTTGTATATATTTTGTACCCTGTATCAGGTCTTTTCCCCTCCCTCTCTTCCTGTGCTTTTCTGAATTTGGAAATCTTGAAAACATTGAAGTGATTTAAAAGAGTTTGGGCTCTGAAATATCAAATGAGAAACACCACATTTTGTCTCCCGTTTTCTTTATAGTCCTGCCTTAAAACAGCTGCAAAAAACTTAATTGAAGGGATAGCTTCTGAGAGCTTTTCTTTTTGCCTTCTTGCTGGGTAATTGTTACAGAGACTCCTACTCCTGCTTCAAAGCTTCTCTTGATTTACGTAATCTTGGTGTAGATATTTCCTAGTGAGATGACCAGGACTTTTTGAAACTTTGTGGCAACTGCATTTCATGTGTGGTTTTGTTTTTTGTTTGTTTGGGTTTGTTGTTATTGTTACTTGTATATTGCTTTCTACAAAAATGTAAGCTATAAAAGTTCTGGTTAAGAGTACTGGGAAACTAATAGGTAAAAAGTTAATCTTCTTATGCTGCTGCTTTGGGGGGAAGGAAGATCAGAGTAGTTTTAAGTGATCTGAAAAAATTATTTCCTCTTAACTAATTAGTTGGACCACTTTAATATCTGGTTACATAAACCTACTTTTTCTGACTGTATGCAGTTTTCTAGAAAAAAACAAAATACTGAAGTGTCCTGTGTGCACACGATGAGAGTAAGGATCAGGTTTTACTTTACATTTGATTAAACAAATCCGTGTCCCCACTGAGTGGGATTCATAATGGCAGGAATTTTCCCTTCAAATTCATCTCTATTTTATCTGTGTTCATCTCTGTTTTCACTTTGCCTGAGTGTTCAGAGTAAAGAAAGCTAAGATATTATGTCCCTTTTTAATTAGTGTTGTGTGGATGCTTACCCCATTTATATAATCCTTAAAATATTCAGCATTTGTGAACAGGAATCCTTTTTTACAAAAAATTTTAGTTGCAAAACTTCAAATTAAATGGTGTGGTGTTTGGCTCAGGTTGTTGCTGTCTTTGTAAATTGCGTTCTCAGTTCTGTTGGCGGTGTGCCCCAATGCAGGCAAGTCTGACACTTAATACAGAGGCTTTCTATAAAATAGTTCTGCTGGTTTGTCTTGCATGCTGCTCGGCTTCCTGTTGGAGGGTTTCATCTCTTCTGCTGGGAACGTCACTCACGCAAAGCAACCTAATGGCAGCATGTAGGTCCTGCAGGTAGATCTTTTGTGTGATGGTTGCTTGGGCATTTGGGTGGTTTTTTTTGGTTGTTTTTTTTTTTTTTTTTAAATCTGTAGCCTTATCTTACTCGATTGGGACAAAATATACATAATGAAGGCTTTTATTCAAATATCAGCAAATGAGTCCCACAGCTGGCCTTATAGACACTTTGCTCTTGTTAGGACGAGGCTTAATTTTAGAATTGGTTTTACGTAGCTGTGGGCTGCTGCTGATTTGGGCTGCCCTGCTTTTTATCCCTGGCAATGTCCTTCTGTTATCAGGATTGTACTTCAGTATCGGGTCAAGTGATTGTGCAAGGTGTGTCGGATCAACTAGTTAGAATCATAGAATATTTTGGGTTGGAAAGGACCTTTAAAGGTCATCTAGTCCACCACCCCTGCTATAAGCAGGGACATCTTCAACTAGATCAGGTTGCTCAGAGCCCCCTCCAACGTTACCTTGAATATTTCCAAGGATGGGGCATCTACCGCCTTTCTGGGCAACCTGTGCCAGTGTTTCACCACCCTCATCATAACAAAATTTCTTCCTTATATCAAGTCCAAATCTACCCTCTTCTAGTTTAAAGCCATTACCCCTTATCCTGTTGGAGCAGGGCCTACTAAAATGTCTGTCCCCATCTTTCTTATAAGCCCCCTTCAAGTACTGAAAGGCTGCAATAAGGTCTGCCCAGAGCCTTCCCTTCTCCAGGCTGAGCAACCCCAACTCTCTCAGCCTGTCCTCACAGGTGTTCCATGCTTCTGATCATTTTTATGGCCCTCATCTGGACCCACTCCAACAGATCCATGTCTTTCCTGTGCTCAAGGCTCCAGAGCTGGACACAGTACTCCAGGTGGGGGTCTCACCAGAGCAGAGTGGAGGGGCAGAATCACCTCCCTCGACCTGCTGGCCATGCTTCTTTTGATGCAGCCCAGGATACAGTTGGCCTTCTGGGCTGCAAGTGTACATTGCTGGCTCATGTCCTTTTCATCCACCAAACCCTTGTGTCCCAGTAGATTTCCAGCATGTATTTTTCTGATGAAGTGATGGAAATAGTAAAAATTCAATCATAGATTTAAAAATTTAAAGCAGGATCAATGGGGTACCTTTTCCTCTGGATGGTATAAGTGGGATTTTGCCAAGACACTGGTCCCTGCACATTCATTCATGCCTGATTTGAACAAGTCCAGTGTTTCAGCTGGTAGGTGACATTAGTATATAAAATAAATCGTGGGTTTGTTGTGTTTTGGTTTTTTTTCCCCCTGCATTGTTGGATCTCAGATGAGATCTTTTCAGACTGAAGTATAGAGTGATATGCACATCAAGCAAAGTGACAGTAAAATTCTCAAGTAGACTAAGCCTGATACAACACAGTCTTTATTTGGAGGATATTTTATGGCATCTTGGCAGGACTTATAAACCCCAGGTTGTAGTTCGTAAAGTGTGATTTGCTTCTTTGTTGCATAGTCTGAACAATGCTAGGAATGTTTGGGTGCCATTTGAGTTCCCAAACGTTGTGTATAGGGAATGACATCCTATGATGTGGAGTTTTGCAAGTGTTTTCCTGCTACTTAGCGTCGTGCCTAGTTTTCCTGTGTGTCCTGGGTGTGTTCTTGACTCATATTCCTCAGCCCTTTTCTGAGCGGCAATTAAATAGGAGCCTTTTGAAAAAGGCAAAAATAAACAAGACACTTTCAACTTTATATTTAGAAAAGAGCAACCAGATATCTTCACTGCTTTGTTCATTTACCAGCTTTACCTGTGGTAACCATGTCTTTCTGCTGCTGTACATTAGGTTCTGCTTTTCTTGGTAAGGTGCCTGGGTTTGCGGGTGTTCTTTGGGGTTTGGTTTTTTTGGGTTTTTTTGTGTTTGTTTTTTTTTTGTTCGTTCCCTCCCCCCCTTCCTTTTTCTTTTTGGTTTGGTTTT